>AWUE01024782.1:0-28524 GCA_001974825.2 Corchorus olitorius
TGTTTATTTATAATGTTGTATTTATTAATACTATACACTTATAATGAAATCATTTATTAAAATTAATTGGACTAAAAAAGGTAAATTAATTATTGTTTTTGTTATCACTATATTAATAGGGTATTTATTTAAATTTTTATAAAATTTCATTTAATAATAAGATAAAAAAATTTATTTTCAAAGATATAATAATATAATTTTTTTTTTGCCAAACTCGGGGAACGGGAATTCCCCGTCCCCATCAAATCCCCACGGGATAGGGGATGGGGAACTTATTTCATTCCCCGCCGGGGATGGGGACGGGAACGGGGATATGGTTGTGCAGTCGGGGTCGGGGTCGGGGTCGGGGACGGGGAATACACCCCCCGGCACATTCCCCGCCCCGTTGACATCCCTAATTTCTCCTTGTCTTTTTTTTTTCCATCAATTTCTCCTTTTCTTTTCTTTTTTTTCCCTCTCTTTTTCGTATGAAATAATTTTCTTTTATTCTTTGTTTTGTACATCATTCTATATTTCTATGCCTATGGTAAGGAAAATAATAAAAGGAATATATACTAGTATATTAACCAGATATTTACGAGTCAAATGGACGAAATTCAATAAGGTCTTAGATTTGAATCTTACAAATAGGAGATAGAAAAACTTTTATCTCATGTTGTTTTAACTTAACCATGTATTAGGTTCAAGACTTTACGTACGCAACTGTCTCGTTGGTAGACTCACCCAACAAAACCAAATGAGCGATATGGGTCAGATCCGGATTAGTTAAGGGAACAACGTGGTTTGAAACCATGCATCTAGTGATTATGATTTCAAATATTAATAATTAATTTTTTTTTCATTACGTGCTTTTTATATTTTAATTGATACATGTCCCGTTGGTAGACTCACCCACCAAAATTAGATGAGCGATGCGGGTCGGATCTGAATTAGTTAGGGAACATCATGATTTAAATCCATGTATCTAGTGATTATGATTTCAAATATTAACAATGTAATTTTTTTTATTGCATAGTTGTGCTTTTTACATTTTAATTGATATTTGAAGGTTATTATATAATTCTCCTATATATATTTGTTAAGAAATGGACTAATTTATGTTTATATAGATTGTGATAGAGTTATTTTAAAATTTTAATTTGAAATTGTATTATTTTTGACTAATTTATTGTATTTATTAAATTTGATTAAAAATGAGGTGATATCATCTATCACCAAGATGATTACTTGTAACGATTTGATTGAGAAATTGACAAATTAATTGGCGAGAAAGGGAGACAAAGGAGGAAACCAAATCACATGGACAAAAGTAGTAATATAATTGATGAACTTGGTCTTAGGCAGAAAATAACAATAAATGGCAAAAACCTAAAAAAAAAAAAAAACAAAACAAAACAAGCACAACACTAACCCTTTAAAAGATTTTGTAAAAACCAAAAAAAAAAAAAACAAGTACAACACTAACCCTTTCAAAGATTTTGTAATTTGTCATCGGACATTTGGCATGATGGTAAAGTATTGGACTCTTAATTCCAGCAAACTTGTACCATGAGGTCTTGGGTTCAACTCTCACGAAATGTGAGTTTAATTTGTAATTTGTTTGTTTGTTTATTTGGTTTGTTTATTTGGTTTGTAGGTAGGTACAGTTTCTAGTTTCTAGGTTCAAGAGCAGGTGTTATGAGATTTCAATTGTATTTGTTGGGAAGGGGTTTGTTGGCTCATAGATTAGCGAATAAGTTTGTTGGCTTATAGATTAGCGTTTCAATAATGTAGCTATTGGGAAAGGGTTTGTTGGCTCATAGATTAGCGAATGAGTTTGTTGGCTTATAGATTAGCGTTTCAATAATGTAACTAATTATGTAGTCGTGTACGGGTCTTTCTATGCGTTTGTAATTCCAATCTCATTAATCAAAAATTTTATTTTTAAAAAAAAAAGTTTTTGTAATTTGAGAGGACTCAAGCCTTAGCTCGTAAAAAGTTTATTTCTTAAAAACAAAAAGAGTTTTTGTAATTTGAGAGGACTCAAGCCTTAGCTCGTGGCCTCAGTCATGCCCTTTTGGGGTCGTTTGATTCGTGGGTAGTAGATGACCATGGTTTTTAATATGATCAGATATGTGGATGGTTAAATGAAATGGCCGGGTATCCGATGGGTATATCTGATGGCTGCGTTTGGTTCGCGTAATAAATACCCGAATATTTCACTTAAATTAGATATACACATGTACAAAAGACTCATATTTGTTTAGAGTTAAACACGGTAATATCATAAATATTATTGGAAAATTACTTCAATTACTCCTATTTTACTTACTAAACTTAAAATTGTCTTACAAATTAAAAGACGTGTTTACCTTCACAAATTAAAAGAAAAGTGTTTATATGTTCCGAGTTCAAAATTAAAACAATCGCCCCCATTTTAATTTACTAAACAAAATTGTTGGGAAACGAAATTGTCTTACAATTTTGATAATGTTGATATTTAAAAAAAAACAAAAAAACAAACAAATGTTTGGCTTTGACTTGAACTCTTCGACAAACAATTCCTCCTGAGAATCATCACCATAAGCCCTCAACAATATTAATGCTCTCTCATTCTCTTTTACAAATGAATCATGACAGATGGTTTTCTCATTACATCGAAGAAAGCCCTCCATTGCTTTTGCAATCCGTTCATCTTTCAATGCAGCTGGCAGCTGCCGTCCAATAACCCCCATCATATTTTCTTGATGCTACTAGGCTGTCAGCCTGTCAGCAAGCTGCATTCATAATAACACAACCCAAACAAAACAATAAGTAATTAAAAACTAAAACATGCAGTGATAAATATCCATTTGAGGCACTCTACTCAAAACATATCCATTTGAGCTAGCAATTCCACATATAAAAAATGCCTAGTTAGGCTTACTTGATGCCTCAATTTATATATAATGGCATAAATGTCATTTTGCATCTTTAAGTTTGTACGGACTGTCACTTTACATTCAACTTTTTTATTTTGATCAAAACACACCCTAAAATTTTATTTTTGTGCCACTTTGCACCCTCCGTCACGGTATGACAAATTGCTCTATTACGGTGTCCGACGTGACATGCCACGTGTACCAAAAAGCGACATATGACACGCCACGTGTACCAAAAAGTGACACATGGCATGCCATGTGTTTCAAAAAGTGACACGTGGCATGCCACGTGCACACAGGGATACGTGCCACGTGTCATTTTTTATCCACGTGGCATGCCACGTCGGACGCTGTGATTGATCCGTTTGTCCTACCGGACAGAGGGTGCAAAGTGGTACAAAAATAAAATTTTAGGATACGTTTTAGTCAAAATAAAAAAGTTGGGTGCAACGTGACAGTCCGAATAAACTTAAAGATACAAAGTGATATTTATACCAATTTATAAAAAACATTTCCAAGTTTAGAAAGAAGATCAGGCAGATCAAAGACTCAAAAACATTACAACAACAATGAAGGTCGTTGAGAAGATATGTAGTGGGCAATTATACATATCCGGTTGTGAGAAAAGTAAACGAAGTACTTAAAAAGAATGAGTAAAACAGTAAATCTCTCAATTCCTACTACTCATGTGTCCCAAAAGGATTATGAAAGAATAATCAAATAAAATCCCATTTTAAAACAAAAGGCCAAGAAACATATATGCATTGAGAAGCCGATGCCAAACAATCAATATTTCATTAAATATCGTAATGCTTATTGATATTTATTGCGCCAAAAATCTCTTGTTAGAGTTTTCGCGGAGAATTCTTTATGACAGCGTAAGGGCGTGTCAGTCAATTTGCTGAAATTGACAAAAAGGTTGTAAAAACAAGATCTGGTGCGCGGAGCAGCAGATTAAAAAATCAGAACGATTGTGGGGACTGGATCAAAGTCACACCGGAGCATCTAAATCATTGGATCCACACGAACTGCTTCTCATAACTGGGCCTCTTCTCTTTTGGATCAGATCTGAGAGATCTGCTTTGATTGCAATTGAAATTGAAAAGAAAATAACAAACTGATCTGTTATTTCTGAATGAAGAACACGTGTACAGTGTTTGTATGTCCAGAGACAAGATTGAAACAAGAGAAAAACACTAAAAGAGTGTTTGTTTGTCCTGAGACCAGATCTAAACAAGGAAAATATGAAGAACGAGTGAAGAATTCGTGATGAACAGGGTGAAAATGGCGCAGAGCCAGAAAGAAAATAAGCACGGAGCTTGGTTTTTTACGCGGAGCAAGTTTGTAGCTGCAGGAGCTGGTTTTTGATTTCTCAGGAGAAATGTCTGAGTTGCGGAATCTGCTGAAACCTGAGAATGGCCTCCCTTTATATAGGGGACGGTTTGGGTTTGAGCATTTAATGGGCTTGCCTTGCTGAGAAAGGCAAAATCCTCTTCCTATGCAGATGACAGCTTCCAGGAAGATGCAGTGAAGCTTCTTTCTTCTTCTGATTGCTTCCAACTGCTGAGGAGAGGACAAGATACGCATAAGGGCGCCACTCTACTTGGATAGGAGACGAAAATCTACCTCTTGGGTAGTTGATGACAATTCTTCCTTCTGCCTATCACAGTGCAGCGAGCCTTCGTTGCTTCTTTTGTGCTGCATTTAGTTAATTTGACTAAGTAGTGGCCAATTGACATCATGATTTGAACTTTGATCATCAAAGCCACGAAATACTCATACTTAGCCATATTTAGCTCTTCAAATCATGAAAATAATAATTAATTAAGAAAATGGCTTAAACCGGGGTGAGAAAGCCATATATCCTTAATTGAAAAGAATGCAAAAGTTACAAACGATCTCAGATTTAACCAAAATTTCACCAGTAGGCTTAGATTATCTCCATAAGACTATGGAAAAAATCCCAATTTAATTCGAGCTCTCTATCATGGTGAATTTGGTTTCACTCCCAAAAATGTCTTTAACTGAAAACCGAGCATAAGTTTTTACTCCGATGTTAGAATGAGGTGAAATTTTACCAAGATGATCTACATAGCTCAAGGATCATCATGGTATGCTCCTTAGTAGAAATCGCAGCCTCTAGCCTCTTCAATTGGTCAATTTTACTATTTTGTCCTTAATTGAACAAAATACAAGTTGCAATTTCGCCTCCCGGGGAGGGGGACAAGGCTAGGCGACTTCTCCACTATGGTTGGTCGACTATATGGAGGAGGTGTGAGGTTGAAAATCTCATGCCTCTCTCACGTGCATAGATGTTTCTCTTGTTGACAAACTTTAGCTCTCTGCCTCCTTCCTGCAGGAAGAGAAAAATATCTCTCTGCAGGGCAGAGGGCGGCCTCTCCTCTGTATGGGAGACGACTTGGGCCTTGCTATGTATGTCCATGAGGTTTTTTCATCTTATGGGCAGATGACAAGCAATTTTCCCGTTTTTTTTATCTGTTTGCCTCCCTAGCAGGCAGCAATATCAAAGGAAACTGCTTCCGATTGATTTCCTCTGCCACTCACCTAGGTAGGGGCGGCACTCATGGGACTTTTGATAATAATTATTCAATAATTATTATTTAATTAATTAATTTCAATCCTTGCAATTAATTCACAAGACTTCCCTAATTCAATTTGAACTAGGGTGGTGCAGAAACCTAGTTTCTTTAGGAATTTTGATTAAATCCTAACCACTCATCTTGATTATAATTATGATAAGACCAATTTACCCTCAATTGTAAATTGAGGTATAAACATTAATGCCCCCCAAGCTTAAGTCTTTGTGTTAAAAGAATTTAAGCTTGTATTTAAGGAAATTGGCCTTGGACCGAAATTTTTCCTCTTATTTTCTAGCCAACGTCGACACCCCCTCTTTGGTACCATACTTAGCCGAATTTTCCAATACAAGCTTCAATGGCTTCCAAAGATCAAGTTAACAACAAAAATCATCACCAAAAATCATCACTCATGCCAAGCAATTCAAGCCGCGGCTCCTTGTTCTTGGAGGCTTCCAAATCCTTGGCAAGAATCAAGCAATTTGGATCAAACTCCCATGATTGCAACTACCAATCGACTCAAGCAAGACCTAAGCTCAAGTCTATGGTGATTGATCCCAAATCGGCACAAAATCAAGGTAATTGTTCATGAACTTTTTAATTTTTGCACTTAAGTTCATCGATTTCCTTTATGCCGCCAACCCTAGCTCAATTGCCATGTTTGGGTCGATTTTGATGATGATTTTGGCATGATATGGCTGCTGTAATTTTAGGTAAAATTTTGATTTATAAATCAAATCAATTTAATAAAGAAATTGGCAAAAATCCTTAGAAAAAACTATATAGTTTTCGGCCTAGGACTTGAATTTTGCCATAAATCTTCAGGTAAACATGTTGCTGCATGAAATTGAGATTCCATGGCATGAAATCATGTTGATCATGTCGACATAAGGGCTGCAATTATCGACTTCCAATTTCCCTTCCTTAGGCGCAAGTTTATGGCCTTATTTGGCTAGGATTACAAATCCTATTAAGTCTAGGAAGCCAAATTGGACTAGGAATTGGTGTTTTCCTTATGAAATTAGGTTAAGATTTGATCAACCTAAACCCAATTGGACAAGGATGATAAACCCTAGCATGCCACGGCCTCAATTGATGGATTTAAATTTTGGGCGGCATTTTTCAATTTAGTCCCTAGGGTTTATGCGATTTTGGGAATTTTGGCCAAATTGATTAAATTAGCCAAAAAATTCAGGGAATTAATCATAAAATTAAGTCCTAATTAAAAGTATAGGAGCCTTAATTTTTACAATTTTAGTGCCCTAGTATGCCGCAGCCCCTTAATTGCATAAATTACAAAATGCGGCATAGTATTAGGTTTTTAAGTTAAAATTCTTGCTAATTTTGGCTCAATTGATAAAATTGGCCAATGATTAACACGAAATCAAGTTCTATACACATGAAATTAGGTTTAATTTCACACGTGCACTACCCAATTAGCTAGAATTTAAAACCCTAGAGTGTCGAGCCCTTAATTGCATAAATTGCAAGTTGGGCGGCACTCAATTCCTCTATATCCTTAGGGTTTCGGCCAAAATTGCTATTTTTGGCCAATTATGTACATCAAATCAGGTTCTTAGCACATGAAATTAGGTTTAATTTGACACGTGCACGTCCCAATTGATGAATTTTAGCAAACCCTAGCATGTTGAGCCCTTATTTGCAAAAATTGCAATTGGGCAGCATGCTCTTTAGGATTTAGGGTTTTGCTTAGTTAATTTTGGCCAAATTAGTGTTCTTAGCCAAAATTTGAAGTTTAGGTCTAGGTGAAATTAAGTTTAATTCCCAAAAACCTTGAATTTTAGCATACCATGGCCTTAGTTGACAAATTACAACTTGTATGGTATACACATTGATATTTTCGGCCTTAGTGTAATTTCTGGCCAAAAATTATTTTTATTTTCTAAAAATATCACCATAATTATTTTTGGCAGCCATAATAATTATTTTTGCCAAGAAATAAAATTAGGCAATAATTTTAAGGTGGTAAAAATATTTATTTTCACCAAACATATTAACAAAAATTGTATTCTAACAACTTTGTTAATTTTGTAGTTGCTAAGGATCTTGTTGCAGCGCTCTTGAATTTTCCTAAGGTGGAGGCTATAGGAGCAATTCCCTCAAACTTGGAGCTCGAGATGGCTATTGATGATATCAAGAGCTTTTTCATTAATGCCAAGCTTGCTAGTATGGAGGAGAATGCGGATTCAATCTTGCGGTCAATTGATATCATATGTGCCTCCCCAAGGGTTGATCCTCACATTGTTTAATTTTGGCGTGAATTCCCAATTCTCTTCAAGGTGTTTGCTGATGACTACAACTATACTTCCAAAGCATTGGCCCAACTTCATTTGACTAAGGCCGAATATCTGACTGGCAGAGGAGAGTTGGAACTTGAGATCATGAAGTTCCATGAGATGACCAATCCTACTGACCATGAAGTACTTCTCAACTCACTTTTGGACAATCTCAAAGCTCAGATGACCAAGGTGGAGAGTGACCTCACCACTCTGAAGACTGACAGGGAGCAAGCTGCTATAGCGAAGTGTAAGCAGATTGAAGAAATTGCTGCCTCCTTAGTTGATGCCACTGGTATTAAGGAAGAGATGGGTACCAAGTATTTCCAATTGGAGCAATTGAACAACATTTTCCGTACTTGGACAGGAAATATTCCCAACTACTTTGAAGTCTTCAACGGGGATGACCCCTTTGCTGAGGTTGAAGAAGAGGAAGCTGAGGTGTCTGATGAGGAAGAGTAGTTCTCACTCCCTGGCTTAGAATTTCATTTCCTTTAGTACTTTTAATTTTTCTCAAGTATTTCATGACTTTAAGATTTTGTTTTATGAATTGATTTTCAATTTCAAACAAGTTAAGCTTTGTTTTGAATTGGTGGCAATAAGTTTTTGCCAACTTTAATCTTAATGGCTTTTCATTTTATTTTAGCCATCTAACTTAAAAAATATTCTTTGTCAATTTAATCTTTTGGTCTTATGACTAAAACCACAAAGATCAAATACTTGGAAATTATTTTGGAATTAAATTGCCAATAATACTTAGAATTTTCGGCCAAAATATCCCAAAATTACTTAGAAAATTCGGCCTCCTCTTTTGACTAAGGCCAAAATTTTGAAAAATTAAATTCCACAAACACTTGTAAAATTTTAAGTGATGGAATTCTTTATTTTCCTTCAACTTTCGCCACACCCTAAGGTTATTGGCAAGATTTAAAAAAAAAATTATTATTTCATAAGTAAAAAAAAAAATTGTTTTTATTTAAAGCCACAAGAACGCAATTGGGGTGGCTAAGTCCACGAAGCGTGTAAGTTTTATACTTCGGTGAAGCATTTGGCTGTGAGTTGAGTCATAGCCACATCATCTAATTCCTCCTCCATGTCAAACTCAGGATTTGGATCAGATTTCGCCTCCCAAGCAGTTGGATAGTACTTCTTTAAATAACGCCCATTGATGAACTTCCTGTGGGAGTCACCTCTTTTAGTTTCTAACCAATAAGCACCATTCTTGAGTACTTTCTTGATACGGAATGGCCCTTCCCACTTGGGAGACCATTTCCCGCGTTTCTTAGAACCAAGAGGCAAGAAAGCTTTCCACACTAATTCGCCTTCGATGAAACTTCGTTTACGAACTTTCTTATTGTAACTTCTTTCCGCCTTCTTCTTCTGTGCTTGCAGGTGATCTAAAGCATCCAACCTTTCAGAATCAAGGTCTTCAAGCTCAATCATCATGGCATCATTGTAATCATACCACTGCAAGTTATTTTGGAATGCAACTCTGCTGACTTAGCCAAAAGTTCCATCGGGACCATTGCATCATGACCATAGGTGAGGCTGAATGGACTCACACCAGTACTTGAACATTGTGACATCCTGTATGCCCACAAGGCCTTAGGTAAGACTCTATCCCATTTACCGGGCTTGTTTTTTATCATTTTCTCTATGATGCCTATCATCACCCTGTTAAAAGCTTCGGCCTGTCCATTAGCCTGAGCATAGTATGGCGTGGATTTGGTGAATTTTAGGCCAAATTTTTCTTCCAAACTCCTTGTGATCTCACCATCAAAGTTAGTACCTTGATCAGTGGGGAGAGTTTCTGAAATTCCAAAGCGGTAGATGATATGTTCCTTGATGAATTTCTTGATGTCATTATGAGCTATGCCATTCAGAGCTTTTGCTTCCACCCACTTGGTGAAATAGTCTATGGCAACTATAATAAAGCAGACACCTCCTTTGGAAGGTGGGTAGATCTTTCCAATAAGATCAATTGTCCATCCTCTGAATGGCCAAGGCTTTATTATAGAATGTAGCTCTTCTGATGGAAGTCTCCATATAGGGCCATACTTCTGACAAGCTTGGCAGCCTTTGGCAAATTCCATGCAGTCTTTCATGATAGTTGGCCAATAGAAACCATGACGACGAATCAACCATCTCATCTTCCTACCAGCTTGGTGCGCACCACATAAACCTTCATGCACATCCTTGATGACTTTCTTAGCTTCATCTTGATCTAGACATCTCATTAAAGATCCGTCTAAGTCTTTTCGATATAATTCATCAGCTAAGACAGTGTAGAGCACAGCCAAAGTCCTTATTCTCCTAGTGACCCTTGTTGATGGATTTTGGAGATATTCAAGGAATGGCTGGCGCCAATCATCAAGCTTGTGTACTAGGTTGTACACTTCAAACACATTGTCCCTAGTAAATGTTGAAGGCATGCTCTTCCTCTCCACATTTACCACCTTCTTCCATATATCATCTTGGAATATAAGGCCAGATGCAAACTGTGCAGCAACATTTGTAGACTCATTTTTATGTCTGGGGACGTGTTCTATTCTTACATCATCAAATTTTTCTAACAATTGCACTACCACTGCATAGTATGATAACAATGATGGACTTGTGCAATTGAACTCTCTGGTAAGCTGATTGATCACCAAGAGAGAATCTCCTCTGATGTGTACTGTGGATACTTTCATCTCCCTGAGCAATTCTAGACCAATGATAAGTGCCTCATACTCAGCTTGATTGTTAGTACAATCAAAGTCTAAGTGGAATGACATCATGGTATAGTCATCATCTGGGGAGGTGATGACAATTCCTGCACCTGCAGAGTTGGCAGTGCTAGAGCCATCAAACTCAAGTATCCATGGTATTAGAGATACTTCCATGACAAAGTTTGTATCTTCAAATTCTTCTCCCAAGTCTAAGCATGGGTGGTCGGCTAGGAAGTCAGCAATTGCTTGCCCTTTCACTGCCTTCTGTGGTATATACTTGAAACTAAACTCAGAGAGTGCTAGGCACCACTTGCCTAGTCGGCCTTTAAGAAGAAGCCGAGATAACATGTATTTCACTAAGTCAGTTTTTGAGATAACACAGACATCAAAGTAGAGCATGTAATGTCTTAGTTTTATTGCTGCAAAGTAAAGTGACAAACATAGCTTTTCGATAGGACTATACCGAGTTTCTACATCAGTAAGAGTCCTACTTAAGTAGTACACTGCTTGTTCCTTCCCTTTTCCTAACCCTTGAGCCAACAAACATCCTATGGAAGATGTAGTGGCTGCAACATATAGGTACAAAGTCTTATCTTTTTTAGGAGGAACTAATACAGGAGGCGAAGCTAAGTACTTCTTGATAGCCTCAAAAGCTTCTTGATGTTCGTCATTCCATTGAAACTCCTCCTTGTCTCTCAACTTCAACAGTGGTGAAAACGCCTTGGTCTTACCAGCAGTGTTGGAGATGAATCTTCTCAAGAAGTTGACTTGCCCAAGGAAGCGTTGGAGCTCTTTTTTTGAGGTGGGCGGTTTTGCCTGTATGATGGCTTTTGCCTTGTTTTGGTCTATCTCGATGCCTCGTTGATGAACCAAAAATCCAAGGAAGTTACCTGCACTCACACCGAAAGCACATTTCAATGGATTCATTTTCAAACCATGTTGTCTCATTCTTTCGAATGAGTGCCTTAGATGATCAATGTGATCAAGGTGGTTATGTGACTTAACCACTACATCATCTATGTATACCTCCATGAATTTTCCAATCATGTCATGGAAGATGGCGTTCATGGCTCTTTGATAGGTTGCACTGACGTTCTTGTGTCCAAAGGGCATGACTACCCACTCAAAAGTACTGATTGCACCTGGATAGCGAAAAGCTGTTTTTGGAACATCCTCCTCTGCTATGTAGATCTGGTTGTAGCCGCTGTGTCCATCCATGAAGGATAACGCTTGATGTTGGGCGGCTCCATCTACCAGTAATTCTGCAACAGGCATAGGATATTCATCTTTCGGGGTGGCAGAGTTCAAGTTACGAAAGTTAACACACACCCTGATCTTACCATTCTTTTTAACTACAAGAACTATGTTTGAAATCCATTCTACATACCTTGCGGTACGGATGAATCCTACTTTAAGGAGCTTTTCAACTTCCTCTTTAACTTTAAGGATGACATCATTAGCCATCCTTCTAGGAGGTTGCTGATAGGGATGGTAACCTTCAATGATTGGCAGGCGATGCTCCACCAAGTCACGACTTAAGCCAGACATTTCGTCATAGTCCCAGGCGAAACAATCTTTGTATTCTTTCAACAAGGCTACAAAGCGTGGCTTATCTTCTTCGGCCAACAACTGACTTATATAAGTCGGCCTAGGCTCTTCTTCAGTACCAAGATTCACTTCAAGTAAAGGATCTTGTACCTCGGCCTTGAGATCATCTAACTTCATGGGAGCAAGGTCAAGTTCTTCCATGGTGATCTCATCTTGTGTATTTTCTACATTTTGATAAGCCGCATCAGCTGATGGGGCGGCTGAGTCCTCTAAGCTTTGGAGCTTCATCTCTAAGGCCAATGTCGACAACTTCCTCAAGGTGTCGTTGGCCAGCACAACCTCTCTAGGTTGTGTACTCATGGGATCTCCTCTATGATAGGAGCACATGGAAGCGGCTTGAAGGGAATCAACGCATCAGGCCGCACAAGATTTTCCATCACCTCTTTCAAGGCTTCTTTTTTTACTTCTCCTGTGGAGATGAATGGGTATGGCCGGCCATCTTTGTCCTGGCCCATGAATCTTATCGGTCCAGTGGTTCCATCATAGAACCTTGCATCCACTGCATTGGTTTCAACTTTGAATGGTCTGTTGTCTGTCTTGACCACTCCAACTTCTATACCATTCCAAAACATCAGTAGTTGGTGTAAAGATGACGGGACACACCTGTTGGAATAAATCCAATCTCTACCAAGCAGCGTGTTGTAAGTTGATGAGGAATCAACTACAAAGAATGCAGAGAGGGACGTTTTTGACCCAATGGTCAGCTGGGCAGGCAATATGCCTCTTGTCTTCTTGACATTGCCAGAGAAATCACTCACAGTGACTTCTGACTTGATCAAGTCATCAGTGCATTTGCCAAGTTTCTTTAATGATGAGTAGGGAATGAGATTCACCGTTGCACCATTATCAACAAGTACCCTGCTGATTGGAATGCCATCGACATGTGCCTTGATATACAAAGGCTTGATGTGGCAAGTATTTGCTTCATCAGGCTTAGTGAAGATCATGGCTTTTATATCATCTGAGGTGTTGCTCCCCGAGTTTTCTTCATATCTTGAAGGGATCTCAATGACATCTTCACTTTCCTGGGGAGAGGGTGGCTCAAATGATTCCACTCGCTCTTTCAATCTAACAGCAAATGTGCATGGCAGAGTGATAGTAGTATGGTTAAGATTAACCATGAATTGCCCAAAGGTCAATGAATCAACAGACTTGTTGTCAAAGTCCTCAGCAGCTAGTGTTTCTTCTTCACTCATGGTGACAGGCTTTTCCTCCAAACTTTCATCACACATGTTCTGATCAGATGAAGTTGGAATGGCATCCTCCATGTGGGTGGCGCCATTATTCTCCCAGTGTGGAGTCCGTAGACTTTCATCTTGGTCTCCTAAGGCCTTGTCTACTTTCATGTTAAGCTCTTCAATGAAGACCCTCCTAAGGAGTTGCTTAGCAGCATCATCTATAGCTTCTTGTCTTTCGAAAAAAAATGTTCTCAGCTTCGATGTGTTCCAATCTCTTAGCTTCAAACTCTTTCCTTTCTTTATCTAATTTCGCTTTTTCAAGCAAAATTGATATTTTCCATGGTGGCATGTTCTCTGAGATGTGGAGCAGATCTTGAGTGGCCTCATGTGATGGCCAGTCTTCAAGTCTTTTGGACAAAGCTTCATAGGGAAACTTTTGGTAGTATGAATCGTCATCAATACTACAGATCTCGAAATCATCATCTCCTCCATCTTCCTCTCCTATGGTTAAAGCTCTCATGGCCAATCTTCTATATGCAAGGACTGCCTCCTCATTGATGGCGCCTCTGCTTGCTAGTTCTTGGCAAGAATAATCTTCGTTGCCATAGACTATGTCAATCAAGGCTTGCCTTCGATCTTATAGTTCAACTTCTTTCTTACTTAGCTCAAGTGCTTTTGCTTTGAGCTTTGCTTCTTCAGAAAGGATCTTCTCCTTGCATAGCTTTACTCCCATGTCTGCTAAGCCCATGAGAGATATGTCCATCTCGTTGGTAGGTGGTGGATCCTTTGAATGTTCATTTCCACTCTTATCAACTTGCATGGTGTCAAGTACTTCTTCATTTCAAGCCTTAGCTCTTTTTCGAAGTTCTCATCTTCTCCAAGTCTTCCTATTCTTTTGAACAGGGTACTTGGGATGTTGCACTTTTCGCCACACACCCTTTGGAGTGTCTGATGGTGGCTTGACCATTCTTGGTCGTGCATGATCACCTCTCAGCTTCATCTCTTTTCTCACAGCTGCATGGCGATATTCTTCCTTCTTATGATCCAACCATGGTCTAATCTCACGCTTAGCCCTCTTCGGAAGAGACTTAAAATGATTTTCAACTTGTGGTTGTTGATCATGCTCTTTCTTGGAAGACCTTTGCACCTTGTGATGGGCAGATGAGCTAGGATGAGAAGGAAATGGCGCCATTTTTGATGATGGTTCGCCATACTCTCTTTTGTTCTGCTTAGGAGATGAGAAAGAAGCTTCCGACTTGCCCCCCGAGTTGGGAGTATGCTTCGCCCTGCTTTTCTCCTTCTTCTGGAGTGTAGTCTTTGATGAAAACTCCAACTTTCTTTGAACCTTCTTTCTAGAAGAGGTGTCAAGATATTCCACAGGCTCTTCCTTATCTTCAGATGAGAAAAGTTCTAACTTCCTCCTCGGTGCTTTAAGCCTATCAGCGGCCGTGTTTGGATTCCAAGGCCGATCTTCATGTTGAGGGTTGGCTGCCAAGGAGGTGCTTGGAGCCAAGTTTGACTCTTGGGAGTTGTTTCCCCCTTCTCCTTACTAGCCAGTTGTCTATCCTTTGGGAGGTTGAACGCGACCATGTGGATAGGAGCTGGGAAAGGATTTTTGTCAACTCCTATGTCCTTCTTAGGCGCCTCAGGGAACTTCAAGATTCCCTTTTCTATCTTTTCTTATACTATGTTTTTGAATACAAAACGGTTGTTGGTTGGATGCCTCCAGGAGTCGTGGTACTTGCAGTATTCTCTTCCTTTGATGTCTTCAGGTGAAGGATGGACATGTCCGGGAGGTAACTTAATCATACCAGACTTATGTAGGAAGTCAAAAACTTCATTTGTTTTTGAAGTATCAAATGAATAAGTTTTGCTTCCATCATAAGGTTTCTTCTCTGCTTGTCTCTGGTACATAGCAGCAAACATTTCCTGGGTCTGAGGGTGTCCTACTCCTGCCTTCTAAAGACATGGACACTCAATGGGGCGATCTGCCTTGACCTCAGCTATCCCGAGTTCAAAATTTGGCTTTTGATAATAAGTGCCATAAGATGAACTTCTCCTTTCATTTTCTTCTCGAAGAAGAGTCTCATATCTTGTCACCTTGGTTGACATCTCGAAGAAGTCTCTGAAATCAACTCCTTCAAACTTCTTTCGAAGTTCTATGTCAAGTCCATTCTGAGCTAGGCGCACGAATTCTATCTCATGGAGAGGTGTGTGGCACCTATTCCTTAGCTTCTTGAAACGAGCTAAGTATTCCTCAGCTGACTCTCCTTTTCTTTGGTAGAGACGTGACAAATCTGCTATGGAAACCTCAGGCTCAATTCTATAGAACTGTGTGTGGAACAATCTTTCCATCTCCTCCCAGGTTCTTACTAAGTTGGGTGGTAAATTGATGTACCAAGTAAAAGCTGCAGCTGTGATAGAGTTGGGAAACAGGCGAAGCTTGTGGTAGCCAGAGTTGGCTTCTCCACACTGCACAGTGAAACAAGCAATGTGCTCCAGAGTCGTCTGCTCGCTAGAGGTGCCAGAAAAGCTTGTGAAATCAGGGACCTTGTACCCACAAGGTAGAGGATATGTTCCATCATACTCCTCAGGGTAAGGCTTCTGAAAAGATGGCCTGCCTACTCGCCTGTAGGCCGGGCCAATCATGTCTTCAATCATCTCCCTGATGTGGTTCTGATTGACTGGGCCTTGTGCATCAACACCTTGAGGTGGATGGCGTGGAGCAGGATGGCGTTGATGGCCATTTCTTGCGCCATTACCATTACCATTACCATTCCTTACATGGGGTAGTACATAAGCTGCAGCTCGAGGACCAACTGGGTTGACCTCCTCTTCCACATTATCAAGCGCATGATCAACTGCTTCCTGGTACCCAGGGATGAGATCAGCTTCATTCTCACCTCTTGCTACTCCTTCCTTATGAGGTGGTAAGTTGTTGTTACCAACCACTTCCACTTGAGGTGGAAATCTCACATGGTTGGCACCATTATTAGCTAATGGCACCACAGGTGGAGTAAGAAGTGCAGGCAGGTTAACTTGCCTCGGATCTTGGGCTATCTGTTGGATTTGCCCCCCGAGTCTATCTTTTACTTGACCAATCTGAGCCAGGATGTTCTCACGGTCTTGAATTATCTGCTCCTTAAAAGAGTCATTAGCCTCCTTAAGTTGGTCATGAGATTTGTTCATCTGATCTATAGATCTCATAAGTTGTTGCATCCTTTGTTCCTGTGCCAAAGAAATTTCATTCATGGCTTCAGTGAGGTATTGCAACAAGACCTTTGAATCAGATTCCAAAGGTAATTGTGAAGGATCTGCCACGTTTTTGCTTCTGGTTTGCATAACATGGCTAGATCTGCCTTCATCAACCTTAGGTGACATATTTACCACTTGGTAAGACTTAGAAAAAAGGGGAGGAGAGAAGAAAAAGGAAAGAAAAATTACCCTGAGACGTTGAGAAGAGGAGAGATCTGCTGTCTTGTCCTGCTTCAAGTGTCAAGGAAAGTGGTTTGGTGTGGACCTTTGAGTGAGGCGGACACCTTGCTGAGTGACTAGGAGACAGAAAACCGGGGATCGCCGGCTATGCAGAGGAAAAGAAGAGATCAAGGGCGCCAGAGAGGGAGGGCAGATGTGCTTCTCCCACTGGGCGTGGCAAAAAGAGATGTTGCGCCAAAAATCTCTTGCTAGAGTTTTCGCGAAGAATTCTTTATGACAGCGTAAGGGCGTGCCAGTCAATTTGCTGAAATTGACAAAGAGGTTGTAAAAACAAGATCTGGTGCGCGGAGCAGCAGATTAAAAGATCAGAACGATTGTGGGGACTGGATCAAAGTCACACCGGAGCATCTAAATCATTGGATCCACACGAACTGCTTCTCATAACTGGGCCTCTTCTCTTTTGGATCAGATCTGAGAGATCTGCTTTGATTGCAATTGAAATTGAAAAGAAAATAACAAACTGATCTGTTATTTCTGAATGAAGAACACGTGTACAGTGTTTGTATGTCTGGAGACAAGATTGAAACAAGAGAAAAACACTAAAAGAGTGTATGTTTGTCCTGAGACAAGATCTAAACAAGGAAAATATGAAGAACGAGTGAAGAACTCGTGATGAACAGGGTGAAATTGGCGCAGAGCCAGAAAGAAAATAAGCACGGAGCTTGGTTTTTTGCGCGGAGCAAGTTTGTAGCTGCAGGAGCTGGTTTTTGATTTCTCGGGAGAAATGCCTGAGATGCGGAATCTGCTGAAACCTGAGAATGGCCTCCCTTTATATAGGGGACGGTTTGGGCTTGAGCATTTAATGGGCTTCCCTTGCTGAGAAAGGCAAAATCCTCCTCCTATGCAGATGACAGCTTCCAGGAAGATGAAGTGAAGCTTCTTTCTTCTTCTGATTGCTTCCAACTGCTGAGGAGAGGACAAGATACGCATAAGGGTGCCGCTCTACTTGGATAGGAGACGAAAATCTACCTCTTGGGTAGTTGATGACAATTCTTCCTTCTGCCTATCACAGTGCAGCGAGCCTTCGTTGCTTCTTTTGTGTTGCATTTAGTTAATTTGACTAAGTAGTGGCCAATTGACATCATGATTTGAACTTTGATCATCAAAGCCACGAAATTACTCATACTTAGCCATATTTAGCTCTTCAAATCATGAAAATAATAATTAATTAAGAAAATGGCTTAAACCGGGGTGAGAAAGTCATATGTCCTTAATTGAAAAGAATGCAAAAGTTGCAAACGATCTCGGATTTAACCAAAATTTCACCAGTAGGCTTAGATTATCTCCATAAGACTATGGAAAAAATCCCAAGTTAATTCGAGCTCTCTATCATGGTGAATTTGGTTTCACTCCCAAATATGTCCTTAACTGAAAACCGGGCATAAGTTTTTACTCCAATGTCAAAATGAGGTGAAATTTTACCAAGATGATCTACATAGCTCAAGGATCATCATGGTATGCTCCTTAGTAGAAATCACAGCCTCTAGCCTCTTCAATTGGTCAATTTTACTATTTTGTCCTTAATTGAACAAAATACAAGTTGCAATTTCGCCTCCCGGGGAGGGGGACAAGGCTAGGCGATTTCTCCACTATGGTTGGTCGACTATATGGAGGAGGTGTGAGGTTGAAAATCTCATGCCTCTCTCACGTGCATAGATGTTTCTCTTGCTGACAAACTTTAGCTCTCTGCCTCCTTCCTGCAGGAAGAGAAAAATATCTCTCTGCAGGGCAGAGGGCGGCCTCTCCTCTGTATGGGAGACGACTTGGGCCTTGCTATGTATGTCCATGAGGTATTTTTCATCTCATGGGCAGATGACAAGCAATTTTCCTTTTTTTATCTGTTTGCCTCCCTAGCAGGCAGCAATATCAAAGGAAACTGCTTCCGATTGATTTCCTCTGCCACTCACCTGGGTAGGGGCGGCACTCATGGGACTTTTGATAATAATTATTCAATAATTATTATTTAATTAATTAATTTTAATCCTTGAAATTAATTCACAAGACTTTCCTAATTCAATTTGAACTAGGCTGGTGCAGAAACCTAGTTTCTTTAGGAATTTTGATTAAATCCTAACCACTCATCTTGATTATAATTATGATAAGACCAATTTACCCTCGATTAAAAATTGAGGTATAAACAATATCTGATTACACAAATGTTCAATGGAAACCCAATGGAAAATCCATGGAGATTAACTTAAAGCATTTCTTTCCATCTATATCAACTAAAAATTTCCTTAATCTAAGAAAAATCTAATTGAAGATTTTCAATTAAACCTTAAGAATTAAAACAGAGAAATGAAAAGGAATTTTACAGCATTTATCTGGTGTAGGGAAATCGAACAACCACCCAAAATCAACATAACCTAAAATCAAACAACCATCATAACCCAAATAAGAAACGTAATGCAAAATAACACCAAATCCAAAGAACCCAACCGACATATAAGCCACCATTCAACCATTTATAAGACTCAACAACCCAAATGTTTGAAAACACAAATCAAACAAATAGAACATAATGAAGTGAACAAAAGTAGGGAAAAATTATACCGAAATATAGATCGACGCAAAAGGAAGAAAACACAACCAACCCATGACCGAAATCGAAGTCGACGGCGACGATCTGACCTTGCGACGACTCCGACGAGAGAAAAAAAATGAGGAAAGGGGGAAATTTTTGCCTTAAATATGGGAGGGTATAATTCGTAAATACTAAAATATAATGAGGACGAAATGGTAAAAAACACAAAGGCCCTTTAAGTGAGATACCCGTCCGTTTTGATTACCGTTGAAAGGGGGGTACCAACACTGCCGTGCGTGTTGGTCACTGCGGTAATGCTGGCACGTTACGTCATCTACCGGTATTTTCCATTCCCACTTGAATAGTAACCAAACGCGGTCATCGGCTGGTCATCTCACACCATACCCGGGTATATGGTGTTTGAATAGTAACCAACCCATTCCAACTTGTTTAGGATTAAGTATGGACTTTTTGTAACCTGAGAACCTTGCTCTTATAACTGCAATTGTAGTGCTTTTTGAAGAAATGAGAAAACACATTGCCATATTCGGTATCCTACTCAATTTACAGAGTAGGTCTAGGAATAGCAAGGTTAGGTGCCCTCCTAATAGTAGTGGGAGACTGGTTGTGGAAAGAAATTTGAATAGGCTTATATTTGATAGTGACTTGGCCTGTTATGAAAGCACTCAAATGAATAAAGGTGCTTTTTTAAGCTATTTCATTTACCATGGACTATAGGTCAACTGTCTGATACAAGGAATACAAACTTGCAAGAGATGGTTGCTTCCTTTTTGTACATTCTGGCTCATGACCAGAAAAATAGAGTTGTGAGGAGAGAATTTGTTAGGTCTTAGTAGGCATTTTGGGAGGTTTTGACTGCCATTTTGAGATGTCATGGAGTCATACTAAAAAAAACCTAAACTTGTTCTGGAAAATGAAATGGAAGAGATATGGAAGTGGTTTAAGGTAATAAGTTTTGTTCAATTAAATTGGATTTGATTCCCACCTTTCTGGTATCACTTCTAATTAGAATTTTGACTTTTCTTTCTTAGAACTGCCATGTGGCTTTAGATGGAACCTATGTGAAGGTTAATGTCAAAGCTGTGGACAGGCCTAGGTACCAAACGAGGAAAAATGATATTGCCACCAATGTTTTGGGAGTTTGTTCAACGGATATGCAATTCATTTACATATTCCCAATGTGGGAGGGTTTTGCAGCTGACGCTAGGGTTTTGAGAGATGCCATTTCTTGGACAAATGACTTAGTTGTCCCACAAGGCACTATAAAACCTACTTAGTCGTAGGACATTATTGTTTCCGTACTAGGTTTTAGTCTATCACTAACACTAGTTGGCTTTAAGGTACTTTTATCTTTGTGATGCTGCTATCAGAATGGGTTCCTTACCCCATATAGGGGTCAAAGGTACCACTTGACTGAATGGAGGGGGGGGCAACTCACCAACAACACCTAAGAAGTTGTACAATTTTAGGCATTCCTCGGCAAGGAATGTAATAGATAGATGTTTTGGTTTTCTGAAGGGTCGGTGGGCAATTCTTAGAGCCAAGTTCTTTTATCTTGTCAAGATACAAACTAGGATCATTTATGCATGTGCATTGTGGCATAATCACATCAGAAATGAAATGCCAATTGATCCTTTGGAGGATGACATTGATGAACTGATGAGGAGCAAGTAGTTGACCCTTTTGATGGTGAAAGGATAATAAAGATCATTTTTTCAAGTTGTCGATTTCCTTTCTTTGCATCATGTTATTTATTATGGAATTTTTTATTGGATTTCATTAGATGCCCTCTAAAACACAAGCTAAAAAAGGACAAAGGTGGGAGGGTGGTAGAAAATCCTGGGTCCATGCATGTTTGGACCCATGAAAAGGATTTGGTCCTTATGCAGTCCCTTCTGGAGATCTCCATCGACCCAAAATGACGGGCGAATAATGGCACTTTTCAGGAGTGGCTACCTCGGAGAGCTTGAGAAGAGGATGCAAGACAAGTTGTCGGGGTGTGATGTTAAAGGACAGCCCCATATATACTATCGGTAAGCTTTGGAAGAGGTAATATGGGGAGCTCCTTGAGATGATTGGTGAGAAGGGCTCGGGGCTAGGTTGGAGCAGTGATGACAAGTACATTCGATGTGAGAAGGGAGTTTGGGAGTCATGGGTCGATGTAAAGAAAATCTTACATTTTTATACTACATCTTTTTATTTTGGGTATTTATTGGCTTGTTTATGTGACTAAGAATCTCATTTCTTCTTGGTTGTATTAGGGGCACCCCAATGCAAGAGGGCTAAGAGGGAAGCATTTTCCCTTTCTCGATGAATGAGGTGTGATTTTTGGCAAGGATAGAGCCACTGGCCAACATGCGGAAGGGCCGGCCGATGCAGTCCAGGATTTGGGTGAGGAGGGTCCAGCTGTGGGTTTGGGAAATGATGGGGAGACCAATTACTATGAGGCCTCCAGGCAGCAAGGGGGAGGAGGATGAGGAATAGGGTGATGGTGGTGAGAGACACAGCCTATTCCCCCACCAAGACAAGCTGCCCCACACAAACTCAACACTCTCAGTCGTCAATGGTGCACTCCTTGGGAGTAGAGAAACAAAATAGGAGGAGGCCATTTACTGACCAAGTTGGGGAGGGTGGTGATGTCAACTCGAGTGTCACCACCATTGGAACAATGTTGGAGGGTTCTAGTAAGACAATTGAGAAGCTGGCCACTTGCTTCCAATTCCTTGCGGATTAACATGCAACAAGGCAAAGGGTCTTCCCCAAGATTCTCAAAGTTGAAGGCCTCACTCGAGCAGCCCAAATCAAGGCATGTGATGTTCTTTCACAGAGCCTTGCCAAACTCTTCTACTTCTTAAGCTTGTCGAATGACTATAAGAAGGATTACATCGATATGCTCTTGTCCTAACCTCTCACTCATCTAATATGGTTTTGGATGTTCCAAACAAACTTGTCATTAGAATTTGAAATTTCGATGACTATTTAATTTTGTTTGGGTAAATGTTTAACATTATTTCCTCAGTAGGTTTGGTTGGCTGCAAAGTTGGACAAAGTCATTTATGAAGTGACTATATATACATATATATATATATATATTTGCATAATTTCTTGATCTCAAAAATAGATTTGCAAAATTCCATACACCAATTTGCCTTAGAATTGCATTTGTATTTATTGTGTGAAAAAATTAATTTTATTGTCTATAAAATTTGGAATTTCAAAGTTTTTTGAAAGTTTGTCAAGTTATTAACCAATTTGTTAACAGGGGTATTTCTGGAAAATTGCAGACATAGCCACTACATTCCCACAATTTTTTAACATCGAACCAACGCGGTTAAGTGAGATTCCCTGCTATATTTTAAGTGAAACAAATGTGGGCATCGTAAATGACCACAACATGAACGGTCATTTCACTTACCCAAATGAGATACCCGAATATCTAAAAAAAAAAATGGGTATATCCCACGTTGCGAACCAAACGGCCCCTAAATGTGAACCCAAAGACAATTAAGTATACAAGAGTAACTTTGAAATCTGAAATTCTCGAGTAAAATGAAATAATTAGGCAACATAGAGGTCATGACATAGCTATCATTTAATTGGGCAAATTGATTTCATCCAATTTTTAGGAATGTTTGTATATATTTTTGTATAAAATTTTTTTTATGTTAGTGATAAAGTGTTGTAAGTAACTAGGAATTCGATCGCTAGCTCCAAATATTATTGAAAGAATGTTAATTTTTTGCCCATATAAATTCATTAAATTTATATTAATTAAGGTATATTCTATCTATTTTTATAATTACAATGAGTAATATACTACTTAATATCTTTTAAGAAAATGTCTTCGTGAGTGTTATATTTTGATTCCTCATTTATGATTAGGTGTTTTAGGTTTAATTTTTTCAAGGTCCCTTAATAAGTTTGTGTCATTTGACATAAATTCATATTTTCATTAGTTTTTTTTAAAGTACATATTTTCATTAGTTGATTCTTTAAAAATTACATAATGGAATATTAAGTAGAGCGTTAAGCATTAGATTATACACTCAAAAAATAGGCCATGTGACACAATTCGTGTCATCCATATTGTGCAATCCCAAACATTGAATGTATTATCATTATGAAATTATCTTAGTAAAGATGAGTTTTACCTAGTGTTCTTTGTTATCCACATTTTTGGACCAACTCAAACATACATATATATAAAGTGCCTTAATTGAAAATTTTTTTAACTACACCATTGAGAAAGGCACATAAACAATGGCGATCCAATTCATATATAGTCTCTAGTGTGAAGCCCTTTATATCAACCAATCTTATAGCTAAACTTAGTTGAAAAACTTAGCTGAGCTTATAGAGAGGAGAGATGGGTAGACAAAGAATGGGAAAATAGGAGAGTAAATGCTCGTGTATATTGAAAAAAGAATCTTAATGTGATCAAGTTTGACAATTTGTTACGAGTTGATTGGAAGGCTAATTATACTAAAATAGCTGCCAAGGATCAAAGGAGGGAACCACAATTGATCCAATGGACACCCCCACCAGTTGACCGGTTTCATGTTAAACATCGGCAAGAAGGATAGTATTGAAGCATCGTACTTTTCCATGCTAAACATTGGCAAGATGGATAGTATGGAAGCTGAAAATTTGGATGTTAAAGTAGGTATTTCAATTGCGAAAGAGAAGGGAATTAAGTACTTGATTGTCGAGTTAGATGCTAAACTAGTAGTCCAGTACTTAACGACTAAATATAAGTGCCACTTATACAAATGCAGGTTAATTTAATTAACATATATACCTTACTTTAGTGACAATACCAACGGTCCTAGAGCTGAGTCTGTCAACCTGTAAAGACATATGTACGACCTCATCGGAAGTAATATCGAGTCTTCTGGAACGACTGCCATAAGTATATGATGTTCCTCCGCAATAACCTCCCATATCATGTCTCTAACTTTGATTGCCTCGTCCCCAAACCCATTTCTAATGCTAGGCAAGTCGAGTAGATGTAGAGGCCCTAAATAATTATTATCGAGATAACAAATCCTCATCTGAATGTAAACACATCTGTACGGTCTCATTGGAAGTAATATTGGAGTCTGCTGGAACGACTACCATAAGCATATGTTGCTCCTTCGCAATAACCTCCCATATCATGTCTCTAACTCTAATTGCCTCGTCCCCAAACCCATCTCTAATGCTAAGCAAGTCGAGTAGATGTAGAGGTCCTAAAGAATTATTATCGGGATAACAAATCCTCATCTGAATGTAAGTCCCCCACGCAAGCTACATTAATTTGAATTATTAATAATGCAATAGATTGGTTCAATCTTATAAATAAGAGATGAAAGGAGATTGGAATGTGGAAGTGAGACACATTTGTCGTGAAGGCAATCGATGTGCTATTGCTGACCTTTTAGCTAATTTGGCTCACTCATCATCTAGAACAATTATTTGTCTGCAAGAACCCTCTGTTGAGATATTTCATTTTGAAAGAAGATCAAGATGGCAATGTAGTGCTAAGGATTTGATTTTCGTGTTCTTGAACATAGTTATATTTACACTTTGATGATTTAATTGCAATATTTTGCAGTCCATTGCTCAGAATTTGAGTTAAGGCAGCTTTGTAGCACAGATTGTGAACGTGTGTTTACCTAAAGCATTATGCCTTACTATGAACAAAATGATCAATTTTATGGAGTAATTTCATTGTGAGAATATTTGACACCATTTCTGGAAAAAAATAGTTCGTGTATATTTTTTTTGGTATCCCATTCGGTATTTAGAGGTTTGCTTGACTAATCCAGATCCGACGCACACCTAGTTATGATGGGTGAGTCTATCAGTGGGGGCTGCGCTGCATATGCAAGGTCTCGAACTTGAAACCTGTTTAAGCTGGAATAAGCCACTTACCACTTGATTCAACCCCTTGTTGATAAAGTTCGTGTATATTACATTATTAGAAAGTTGTTATATCACATCATGTAGATATAGACATAATGGCCCCACTAGTAACTAACTGTGTCTCTTTTTTTTTTGGCACAAAGTAACTAACTGAGTCTAATAAGGATAGTACTTGGCCTAATATATGACTAAGCAAACATCAAAATAATTGGGCTAATATAAGTAACTGTTGATATCTTAACCTATTTCAAAATAGTTGAACCAATACCTTTACCTTAAAAACATCCTTTCCTTAACGGAACTGTGCATAAGAAGTTCCTTCCCCATTTTAGCCTTACCGAAGGTGGACATGGTTTTTCTATATATGATGCCAATGTTGATGAATGGATTGTACTAAAATTTCCTTCTAATTATGCCAAGCTTTCTGATATCTTTTCGCTTGATGATATTAATGATTTGTTACTTGGCCAAAGAAGCAGATTTTTTCTTGTTAGTACCATTAATAGATTCTTTTGAAAATTATCTAGTAGTTGATTATCTAGGTTTCAACATAGAAAAAATGCTTGCACCCAAATGATCTTAATCATCTTGGTGTATGGTATTTGCTTCCTATGAGTACAAGCACAAGCCAAGGCCAAAAATTATGTGTTTCCTTACCTTATACAGTCGAGGTGATGTTAGGGGCAATGGTAGTTCTTTTGTACAATTTGGATTTGTGGATTTGGTTCAACATTTTGATCATCATGCTAATGCTAAGCGCCATAAAATGTTCAGATATGAAGAGTCTTTAGGGAAGCAATTACTTCATTTAACCAACACTTCAACAATAACTCGACCCTGATGTTTAACCATGCGACCTTGTAATGGGTTCCTTAGCAATAACTCTATCAGGATCAAGCAAAGGGATATGAGATTGGGTTAGGAGTTTGCCAATAAGTTGCATCAGTTGGGAACAAGAAAAACGGGGTGAACATGAGCGTTAATAGGTAGTTCCCGCTTGTAAGCACATGACCAACTTTTTCTTGTATTTTGAAAAGGACAAAAGTAACGAGCACCAAGCTTTATACATATGCAAGTTGAGGTTTAACATATACCATGTCGATGACATTGAAGGATCAATTGTTGTGGTGGGAGGTAGCTTGCTAGCTGAACCATTTTGTCACGAGCTCGACAAAGATGAAAATGAAGAAGCTTGATGGCAGCTTCTCGAGTCAACAATGCGGTCAATGACTTTAACCTTACAGTGTGTTTGGATTAAGGGACCAATAAGGGACGGGACATGACGGGATGGGAAGGGAGGTTTTATTAGCTAAAGTTCCATGTTTGGATTGAAAATTAAATTTGGTCTATGAGTTTTGGAGAACCAAGATCCTTATAAGTCCACCTTTTTAATTGGAGTACCAATAAAGGTTTTATTTATAAAATGCTAGATGATCTCTCATGTTCTTTACTTTTCATATTTTAAACTATCCAAATAAGGATTGATCTTTCCCTTCCTTTCCCATCCTCACCTATCCTTTACTGATTCCTAAAAAATTTATCCAAACACACTGTTAGAGTCCCAAGATGATACGGCATATGAACAGGGGCAGGTTGGCCATACACAATTTCATAGGGTGTGAAAAAAGGTATTATACCAGTATTCAGCGAGTGGGAGCCAACTTGATTTTGTTTATAAATGATCTTTCGTTTGTATATAACTATTTCTCACTTCTACGTGTGTTGCATGTAACCAATTATGTTTAAATTATAAAAAAAATTGAAAATAATAATTGAAACTAATTATAAGTATAACGTCCAAAACCTGATCAAAACTCGATAATCTACCCAACCGACCGAATCCGATTTGACCAGAAAAAGTAAATGAACCGAACCCATCCTATCCAGACCCGACAAACTTGTAACCGAATGACCTAAGAATATTTATAAACTAAAATTATGTTTTATTCAATAAATTCCACATTGTTATAATTTTAACCATTCTAAATGATCATTTATTCAATAAAATTTCTATTATTGTTATAATTTTACCTATTATAATTAAATTTGCTAAACTTCATTACTTGAATAAGTACTAAATTAATAAGTTATATGAATAATTTATGATAAATTTATAATTAATAATTTGTTTTTTCACATAATGAATAAATAATAATAATAATAATTAAGTAGTGATTTCTTGACAATTTTTTCTATTAGGTTTTTGTACTATAAATCTCACCAGTAAGGGTTGTAATTCTATTTTATAATTTTAATTGATGTAATGAAAGAAAATAAATTTAGATATTATATAACCGATATTTATTTGAATATATACCTCCACTTCATAATTAATTATGTATTTAATATTCAAAATTAATATATAAAGCAACATATGTCAACTCTTTAACCCAGTATATGCAGTTTGCTAAACTTCACTGGTTGTCGATTGTAAAATAATAAAGATATTAAATAAATTTAAGAATTAAACATTAAAAAATTCAAGGCTGACCCAATTGATCCGAGTTCTAGACCCGGAAAACTCAAAACCCAAGTGACCTGAGGCCAAAACCCAAACCCGCCTAACCTTAGACCCAGCAGACCTAAGACCCGAATGACCTGAACCCAGATGAGCCGAAATCCGAATGACCCGAGAAAATTACCTGACTCATTTGACCTAGACTCAGATGACCTGAACCCAAAACTTGTCCAACCCGCCTGATTGACTCCTCTAACCTAAAAAGTCAAAGGAAATAATTGCATGTTACTCTTTTTTTAAAAAAAAAATTAAAAACTTTAAATTCTTGTCGTACACTCCAATACATTAATCTACCAATACACACTACAAAAATTGAAAAAGTTCAATCATAATAATCAAATTCTAAAATTTTTTTTAACTTAATTAGCTTAAAAAATGATGTATAATTAATGATTAAGCAACTTATTTTAACTTTTAAACTTGATAATAATACTTTTAGGGTAATTATTTGATACACCGGCGGTGTAAATTTTGGACTCAACAAGCGGGTTTTAGAGTTGACACATGTCCATTTTTTGAATTAATTAAAGTTTAAATATTTCAATCTAGTCCCTAGGGGACACATGTCACCCTTCAAGACCCGTTTGTGCAGTCTGATAAACTCCACTGACGATGTATTATATATAAACCTATACTTTTATTAGTTTAAATTATAATTGAAATAGGTTCAAAACTACCAAAAAGTTTCCAATTTTTTAAAATTAAAATGTTTAAAGTAAAATATTTATAAAAATATTGAATTTAATGAAATAAAAATATAGTTTTTAATAG
>AWUE01024783.1:0-47743 GCA_001974825.2 Corchorus olitorius
ATATATTAGAATTTTTTAAATATACTTTTATAGTTTTACTCAACTAAAAACTCTATTTTTTGTTTAATTTAATTTTATATCCTTATACCTAATTTATTTTTATCATTTTGCTAATTTAATTAAAAACTTAGATATATTAGAATTTGGATAAATGATAATTATCCTGGTTAAAAAATTATAAGAATGTGGATTTTATTGAATAAAACATAATTTTAGTTTATGATATTATTAGGTCATCGGGTTAACTTCTCGGGTCATTCGGGTTAAGGGTTTGTCAGGTCTGGATATGACGAGTTTGGGTCGTTTACTTTTTATGATATAATCGGGTTCGATTGGGTTGAGCAAGTTATCGAGTTTGGATTAGGTTCTGACAACTCTACTTATAATTAATTTCAATTATTATTTTATTTTTCTTTTAATTTAAACACGATAGTCACGTGCAACACACGTGGAAGTGAACACTAGTATATTTAAGTTTTTAATAAAAATAGTAAAATGGTAAAAATAAAATAGTTATGGTAAAAATAAAATAATTATAAGGATATTAGATTTAATTAAATAAAAATAGAGTTTTTAGTTGAATAAAACTATAAAAGTTTAGACAATGGCATTTAAGAAATATATTCAAAAAATAAGGGTATAATGGACGATTCAAAAGTTTTATAAGAGATCGTAATTTTTATTTAACTAGTCTTCACTTCCACGTGCGTTGCACGTGACCCATCCTGTTTTTAGTAAATAATAAATTTAAGAATTAAACATTAAAAAATACAAGGCTGACCCAATTGATCCGAGTCCTAAATCCGAAAAATCCAAAACCCCAGTGACCTGAGGCCAAAACCCGAACCCACCTGACCCTAGACCTAGCATACCCGAATGATCTGAACCCAGATGAGTCAAAACCCGAATGACACGAGAAAATTATAAACTAAAATTATATTTTATTCAATAAAATCCACATTGTTATAATTTTAACCATTCTAAATTATCATTTATTCAAACCCAGCTGAAACTTGAGAAAATTACCTGACTCATTTGACCTAGATTCAGATGATCCGAAACTTGTCCAACCTACCCGATTGACTCCTCTAACTTTATAAGTCAAAGGAAATAATTACATGTTACTCTTCTTTTTATTTTTAAAAACTTTAAATTCTTGTTATACACTCCAATACATTAAACTACCAATACACACTCCAAAAATAGAAAAAAGGTTAATCACAATAATTAAATTTTAAATAAATAAATTTTTAACTTAATTAGTTTTAAAAAATGATGAATAATTAATGATTAGTTTTAAACTTGATAATAATATATTATAATTGAAATGGGTCCAGATTTAACAAAAAGTCTCAAATTTTTTAAAATTAAAACGGTAAAAATAAAATATTTATAATAATATTGAATTTAATTAAATAAAAATAGATTTTTTAGTAGAATAACTGTAAAAGTTTATTTCTAAAAAAATTGTAAAATTTAAAAAATTTCATTTAAGAAATATATTTAAAAAATTCTAATATATATAAGTTTTTTAAATAAAATAGTAAAATGGTAAAAATAAAATAGATATAAGGATATTAGATTTAATTAAATAAAAATAGAGTTTTTAGTTGAGTAAAACTGTAAAAGTATATTTAAAAATTCTATATATAAGTTTTTTAATTAAAATAGTAAAATGGTAAAAATCATAAAGATATTAGATTTAATTAAATAAAATTAGAGTTTTTAGTTGAGTAAAACTATAAAAGTTTAAACAATGGCATTTAAGAAATATATTCGAAAAATAAGGGTATAATGGGCGATTCAAAAGTTTTACATGTGAACGTACTTTTTAATATAATATAGATATAATATAGATTTACTACCAAATTTACTAAAAGATCCAATTAACTTTTCATGAGAAATGAGATAACTATTTTTTTTTTTGTCAATTTAGACTACTAACAAATTAAGTCAATTAACTAAAACTCAATTCTAAAGTAACACTCCATTCTACTTTATTAAATGGGCCTAAAATAGCATTTCTTTCTTGTATGACACGATTTCTTTTATAAACCCAATTTCTTTTAGTAAATGTCCAATTGGATCGGTTTTGGCCAGATCTAGGCAAGTTTGACATAAAAAAACCCAATTTGTACCGGATTTTTTTTTAAAAAAAAAAACCTTGTGAGCAATAAGATTTGAACCTTTAATCTTTGGTATAAAATGAAAATCTACACTCTTCAACCACCACACGAAATATGGCTTTTTTTTTTTAGGAAAAATATGGTAAATATATTATTGAGAATCAATTCGGGTTACAAACGTCAAGGGCTAATTCCTTGCACCACACATAGGTAGCTTTGATATCACAAGCAATCTTAGCTAGATTATGAGCAAAAGAATTAGGTTTCCTCTTAACATGATGAAATAAACAACGATCAAAGAGATTAGCTAAAACCCGAATATCAAAAATCAAAGAACCTCCTTCCCAAAGTTCCGGTATCGCCCTATTGATCTCTATAATGGCCATCAAGCAGTCACTTTCAACAATGCAATCAGTAAAGCCTTTGCTAAAAGCAACTTGGAGACCATACTTGATGGCCAAAACTTCTGCATAAGAAGGGTCAGCAACATAGCTACGTAATTGAGTAGCACAATATTCCACAACCCCCAAAGAGTCACGAATTACGGCACCAAAACCTGCTCGATTTGTCTTCTGCCAAGAAAACAACATCAAACGCCACATTTTATATGTATCAAAAAATGTTTTCTCTAAAATGTCATTCCAAATTGAACCGGTTCAATTGACCGAACTACGACTCGATGATGCTATCGGTTCATCCATCGGTCTGATTTTCAATTCATGAGACCTGCTTCCTTTTAGTAAACCGGCCAATCTCTTTTAGTGAAATAAAAAAGTATAATTTTTTAAGTTTTAATTTTGAGCTGACCAAGCTGATACAATAATAATTTTGACGTTTAGGTACCTGAAAGAAAAAAAAAGTTGACGTTTAGGGTTTTGATTAGGCTTTAATTTCGAAATAGGATTTTAGGGTTCAGGGGTTTTCTACTTAGATTGAAGGAAAATTGTGTTTTTAGGGAAAAATAATTGAATATATTGCTTTAATTTCGAAATAGGATTTAAGGGTTTTTTCCTAATTAGATTAACACTATGTTTGGATTGGGGTGGGGGAGGGAAAGGAAAGGAAATGGGAGGAAAGAGGGATCCCTCCCCTTGTTTGGATTAGATTTTTTATTTTTAAGAGGGAAAGGGAAGGATGATGGGATCCCTCCGTTTCCCTCCTAATAGTCATTTTTCCTTTCCTCCCAATTTGGGGGGTTTTGAGGGGAAAGGAAACCTATTTTAATTATTAACTTATTAAATGTCTAAAATATCCTTATAATTTTTAACAAATATCAAAGTTACCTATAGAACTATAGTTGCTTTTCAACACCCAAAATTCTCCCACCACCGCCTCTCTCATCTCTTTTCTTGTGAAGATTTTATTTTTTTGTTGAAAATTTCTAATTTTTTCTTTTGTTTTTTCTACCAAGCAATGATCAAGTTTGAGTGCTCTTCAAATAATAACAAAGGTTATTATTGGTAATTTATAATATATTATATTCTTTCCATTCCACTGCTTAACCAAACACTTGGTATGGTGATTCCTTTCTTTTCCTTTCCCCAACTAATTTTAAACAATCCAAACAGGGAAACATATATCATTTTTTTTCCTTTAAAAAACTTCCCTCCCCTTTTCTTTCCTTTCCTTCCCTTTCCTTTAATTCCTTAAATCCAAACATAGACTAAAAGAAATTTGTGCTTTTAGGTAAAAATAATTGAATATTTACCAACCCCTAACCAGGCTTTTTGAAACCGGACCATCAACGGAACCGTTGATGATTCCGGTCGGCGGTTTGACCGGTTCAACCGTCGGTCCGGTCTGATAAGACCATTTTATGGAAATTGTTGGCATTTTACCTTTTAAATATTATATAAGGTATATACATATCACATAAAAGCATTTGGTGTAGTGGCTTAAGTGTGTTTTTTGTTACCCACAAGGTTGTGGGTTCAAAACTCACCACCTTCAAAATTTTTTCAAAATTTTCAACTATCAAACCGGTTCTATCCGGTCAGAACCCGATCCAACCGCCGGTCCAACCGGTTTTTACCCGGTTATTGACCATATTGACTAACCGCGGTTCCCACACCTTTAAGGACCGGACATGCCACCGGTTCCCGATTAAACCGATCCGACCGGCCGGTCCGATCCGGTTTTGAAAACAATGCCCTAACCGAAGCGGAGCAAGTTACAATCTTGTTTCTAAAACTAAAATGAAATTTTACAAAAACCAACGTAAGGTAGTTCTTCCTAATATTACATTTTGCAACATAACTTTTGAAAAAACTTTACCACGTCAATTCTCTAATTAGCCAACCTCTGTTAATCTTATTAAATAAAAAATTGAATTGCTAAATACCGCTCCCTAAAAGATTTTTTTTCCCTTTATATCTTAAACTCAAACTTTATAACCTTTCAAATCCTTCCAAACCTTCAATTTAAAAATCTCAATTTTTCAAGCAAATCAACATCCAAAATCATGTCGTATCAAGTTCGCGGGAGAGACAAAGGACCAATAGGAATCCAGGATGGTTTTTTCCGAAAAAATTTAAAAAAAAATTCCGGTTGAAATATGACGAGGCGCATGGATAATGCACCCCTTTGTCTTTTTTTTTTTTCTAATTTTTTAAAATTATTATTATTTTAATTTATTAATTGTAAAATTCAATTAAAGTAAATAAATAATTATCAATTTAGTTATTAATTATTTAAAAATTAGTTATTAACTCTAATTTTATATTTCTAAATTAGATTAACAATAAATTAGTGTTAGTTGAAATATTAACAATAAATTAGTATTTAGAAATATAAACTAGTAATAATAAATAATACTAATATTAATAATAACACTAATAATTATTATATTTATAATTTTAATTATATAATTACAATTATCATAAATAAAAAAATCATAATTTAATTTTTTTTAAAAAAATTGTCCAAAGCGTCCCCTCGGAACGACTGACCATATGGCGAGGAGTATGATTTTTTTCGAAAATTATGAATGATTTTTTAATCGATTTTTTATCATCCAAAATCTTCCAATTCAACCTATAAAATTTAATTACCAAATATTACTTAAAAAAATATTAATTGGCCCAATAGTAACAGTACATGATAAATAATAATACTAATATCAATCCTAACTAATAATAATCATCATAAAAATCATTATTTTAAATTATTTTTTAAAAAATTGATCCAGACGCGGAGGCGTCCCCAGGGGGCGTCTCGCCCATGGTGTGGCGTCCCCAAAGGGCATCTCCCCATGGGCGAGGCGCTCCCTGGGGACGCCTCCTCCTTTGGTGGGGAGCCCCCTGGGGATGCCTCCCCCGTGGTGAGGCTCCCCAGAGCGCGCCCCGGATCATTAGCCCCAACCCTGCCAATAACTCGTTAAATTTGCATTTCCGGAGTTCTCGGGCTGTTCCACATTGGTGATTGGCTTGAAAAATTAAGATTTTTAGTTTGAATGTTTTAGAGAAAAAATGAAACGAAAGGCAAAAGTATCAAAAAGGGGACGGTAGCTAGTAAAAAGGAGACGATATTTAGGCTTCTTATCTGTAACCATTTCACCACCGTTTGACCGTTTCATCACCATTTTGGGACCAAACGGAGCTTAGGTGTAAACTCCGTTTCAATTGCTGTTCTAATAATCTCATATGTACAGTACATAATCTAATCTGTACAATGTAATCTCATCTATACAGTTGTCAAACAGTATCAATCACACCACTACCGCACCGCTCTACTAAACGAAGCCTTAGCAATCCCCATAAGAAAACTTTTTTTGCGGTAGATATTCTCACCAACTCAAACACATTTTTCTTAACATACCCTATATTATATTAGTATGGATTTACAAAAGGATCATCTTGGGACAATTTTAAAAACTTCGGGACTGAAATGGAGCAATTAAAACTAAAATGTAACTCAAATAAAGGTTTGTGCCTTTTTGGCCATTTTGTGGAATTTACCCATTGAAAATTGACATGATAAACCTAAAAAGTAAAAACCCATAACATATCGAAAAATTAAAAAAATCTTCGAAAATAAAGAAAAATTTAAAAATCGATGCCGTAAAAGAATTATTTGTATTTCTTTGGTGCAAAAAAAAATGAATTATTTTTATTCTGGAAAAAAAAAGAGAATATATATACTCTATATTTTTTTGGCGATAAAAAGAGAATTTTATAAACGTTCAAGTGTGGGTTGTTGCAAAAAAAAAAAAAAATCGTTAAAGAGTGGGAAGGGGGGCGAATGGGTACAGAATTAGGCGGCACTTTTTGAAACCCCAAAACCAAAACAGCAAGAATTTTGAGTTCCCAGTCCCAAGTGGCCAAGTCCCAACCCAAAAAACCCCAGAAAAACCCCTTTTCTAACTCACTCACTGAGTCGGTCAGTTCAATTCTTGTTTTACAAAGCAATGGCGGGGACATTGAAACAGCCGAGTGCCTTTGCCATAACTCCACACAAAGTTTCAGTCTGTATTTTGGTCCAGATCTACGCTTCCCCTTCTCAAATCTCCGTCCCTTTCCCTTTCTCCTCCGTTTCTCAACACAACCGCCTCGGCGTATATTTATTAGCTCTCACCAAGGTTTTCTAGCCTTTTCCTTTTTATGATTCTTTTTTTTCCCTTGAAATGGAGCTTGAGTTTTGATTGCTTTGCTTTGCAAATTATTTCGTTTTATCTTAATATCTATGGTGTCAATTTTTGTATGTTTGCAGGCATGTGATGACATTTTTGAGCCAAAATTAGAGCAACTCATCAACCAAATGAGGGAAGTTAGTGGTTTATTGGATAATTGGTTAACTGATCATTTAACTAGTCGGCTATCCTCTCTATCATCACCTGATGATTTGTTCAATTTCTTTAATGAAATGCGAGGTTAGTGTTTCTTTTTTTTTTCTTTCAATTATTTTGTCATGTCATTCTCTTCTGCTGTTGTTAATTTTGTTAAGGATTTAATTTTGGTAGGAGTACTAGGAGGACCTGATTCAGGAATTATGGAAGACGACCAGGTTATTTTGGACCCAAACAGTAATTTGGGAATGTTTCTACGCCGTTGCATACTTGCTTTCAACCTCTTAAACTTTGAGGTATTTCCGTCTCACCTCTGGATTTGTAATTATCACGTTTTTGAATTGTTCCGACATTTGCAATCGTCATTCTTGCTTTTGTTCGAATTATCTTTTGTTTGCTATGTTTAACACTACATGAATTTTGATGCAAGAACCATGATAGAGAGTAGTAAAAAGAAAAAAGAGTATAGGTCCCCATCTAGCTGGTCCTCTCTGATTCCTTTTTCTCTAGTTTCTAACATTGAGGTTTTATAAGTGTTTGGAATACAATGGAAATGCCCATTATATTAACATTCTGGTCACTGTTGTTCAAGGTGAATGAAATACGTTGTTCACTGTTAAAGTTTATATATATTGTACTTCAATGTTATAAACCCTTGTTTTATGCTTTTTTCCTAAGTATTTATAATTCCTTTTCTCAGTTCTTTTTTTAAATCATAACCATTATTCCTTTTGGGTATAAATGTAAGGTTGAATGTGTGGTTCGATGGACTCTTCTTTATGCATAAACTAAGTTGATGTGACTGACTTTTGGCATATGATGCAGGGTATCTGCCATCTTTTGACAAATATAGGCTTCTATTGTAAAGAAGCCATTTCAAGCTGTTCATCATACGAGTTGCGCCAGTTGGATGATCCTGGTAACGACTTGGAATCTTTATCTGAGTATGAGAACATGGATCTCAATCTTGTTTTTAAAAAAATAAATGAAGAAATGGAAGCTAGGAAAAAAGGCACTGAACGAGTTTCTTTTCATCTTCATCTTCCGAAGGAATTATCAACATTGGTTGAAGGTAATTTCAATTCTTCTAAAGCATGTTTTCGTGTTTGTAGGTTGTTACTCTCTGCTATTTTAATAGGAGACTAATCATTTTGTTTGTGATGATGATGATAGGAATGCAGTGCAATTTTTTTTTATTGAAATGATGCTATATATAGTGGGCAGGCTTTTAAATGATATAAAATGCATGTGTTTTTAACCAGAAGATACTCTTATTATTTCGGGTTGATGCTACATTATTTACTCTTGTGCTCATCACTTTAATATGCCTACTTACTTATATTTCTGTTCTGTTGCCTAAACCTTTTCTTTTAGTTAATGTGTTTCAATCTGGAGTTCATGGTTTTTAATCTTTGTTTCAACTATCAAAATTGTTTGATTGTTATTTTATTGTGGTGTATTTATGTTAATCTATAACACTGTACTAGTTTATTGCTGATCGGTTTCAAAATTACACATGCAGATATTGAGGTTTTTTCTGACCCTAAATCAGAACGCAATGACAAAGGTAGAGAATCTTCTCCATATGGTTCTTCTAGCGATTCAATGAGAAACAATGATCCCAATAGTGGAGTATTTTTGCGGACCAACTGGCAAATACAGGGCTACTTAATGGAGCAAGCTGAAGCTATTGAAAAGTAAGCCATTAATTGGCGTTTTACACTTTTGTTTTGAACTTTTTCAAATGCTGTTTAAGCTAAACTAGATTGCAAGTTATTTTCTTGTGACAGGCATGGCAGTTCTTTCACTTTAAATGCCTTTGAATTGACTCTAAGGCAGCTTCAGAAGTTGGCCCCTGAGCTACATCGTGTAGGTTGACTTTAAGTTCCACATGTTCTTTCTTTGTACTTCTTGCTTTGAGTCGGTAGTGTGGCGCCTATTACTTGAACCAGCAATAATCCTTTTTTTCTTTGTTATATTATATGCAGGTTCACTTTTTGCGTTACTTAAATTGCCTTTATCATGAGGACTATTTTTCTGCATTGGAAAACCTTCACCGTTATTTTGATTACAGGTGAATTGGAAACTTCTAACTTGTTAAGTATGTATAAATCAGTATACTTCTTGAAAACTTGTGAATAGTTCCCAACATCCCTCGTACTCTTTTTTAATTTTAATCAATTAAAATATTATTTTTAATCTCAAAGTAATTGGCATCCAACTGATTTCGTGAATGTTATTAGTTTGTGTAGGAGTTTTTATTCTTTTACTTAAAATCCAGGCTCTCATACTTGTAAGTATTCATTATTATGAAGCATCATTAAGAATGAGAAATAGTCTAGTAGGTCATGTTCATAAACATTGGAGCCTCTTGTATAAATTAACTTTTTGGAATTGCATATGGAATGGGATACGTTCAGTGGGAGGTAAAAGAATCTATGGTTTTATTAACGCTGCTGATTTAGGGATAGCAAAACTTTTCGGAAAAATTCAAATGAAAGCTATTTCTGACATTCATATATTGTTTTTTAATGGGGCTGGGGAAGCAATAACTTTCTCTGATGCTTTAATAGTTGATTGATATTTTCTATTTTCCATAAATATGGTCCCTAGGTTCATATATGCTTGTCTTGCCAAAATAAAGAGATTCATATATGCTTCTTGATATATGAATATCGATATTCATATATCCCCAGGTTCATATATGCTTCTCTTGATATTTTCTGTTTTGACTTGCCTTATTTCATTGTTCCCTTGGCTTCAAATATGGTCTGTGGTTGAAACATAAAGTTCATGGAAGAAGCCATTCTCAGAAATTAACCATTCTGATTAATGTTGGTACAATAGTGCAGGAATTGAGGGATTTGATTTCGTTCCTCCTGCTGGTTGTACTATTTTCGGAAGATATGAGATTGCTCTATTATGTTTGGGAACGATGCACTTTCACTTTGGGCATCCTAATCGGGCTTTGGAGGTAAGCATGAGAGGGCTTGCTCCTCTATTTTTATGCCTAAATTTGCACATAAATGGCAGTTCTGAAACAGTAGTTGTAGTTTAGTTGGACTGTCAATTAAGTTGAGGTGGCTAAAGCTTGGCCATGAGTCCTGATTTTCTTGTGCTCTGCATTAATTGAGGTTGAGGCTGGATTTTGTCAAAGATATTTGTTTTAAATCAACATTGCCTCATTTTGGTTCTTGATATGCTGCTTAATGCTTCATTATGCGTGGGCTAGTCAGAAGCCTGATGCTCTGGCTTTTGGCGGACTGAGCTCAGTTGATCTATATGTAGAGAAACCTGTACGTCCCAATCTGAATATGGAGAACCGTTGCTAGCTTGTCCAAACTCCCAGTCTTAGTGGTGCCTAACTAGAAGTAAAACTTATTGCCACATTGGTTTAAGTTTGGTGATTGCTCTTGTGATGATTTTCAGGTCCTTGCTGAAGCTGTTCGTGTCACCCAACAGGTAATTTGATTCCGTTGGCCTGATGGTTTTGAATGTTAATCTCCCATGTATGTCAATTAGTTTTCATACAATTAAGGCCCATGATTTTGAATATTTGCAGCAAAGCAACGATACGTGTCTGGCATATACCTTAGCTTCTATCTGCAACTTGTTGTCTGAAAATGGTTTCTCCAACACCAGAGGAATACTTGGATCACCATTCTCTCATATGACCAGTGTAGAAACCTCATTGTCTGTTCAGCAACAACTGTTTGTTCTCTTGAAAGGATCTCTTAAGAGAGCAGAGAGCTTAAAACTGACACAATTGGTAGCTGCCAGTCATCTTGCAATGGCAAAATTTGATTTGACAGTAAGATCTTTTAATGCAATTTTATTTATTTATTTTTTTCTGTTTTGTTGTTTAACTTCTAAACCTATTATTTCATTTTTCATATTATTGTTTTGTAAATATGGGACCTTCTTATTCTCACATGCAGCATGTGCAAAGACCTCTTCTATCATTTGGTCCCAAGGCTTCCATGAAGCTTAGAACATGCCCAATTAGTGTTTGCAAGGTAATCTGGTTTTGTTCTTCGCCATGCTTGTTGCTTGTATGGAGGAATTTTGCAATTGCATCTTGCTTCTTACTGTGTATAATCTTTGCAGGAGCTAAGGTTGGGTTATCACCTAATCAGTGAATTTTGTTGTGAAGGCTCTACAATGACAACAGACGGTGCTTTCAGCACTGCTTGGCTTAAGAACTTGCAAAAGCCCATGGGTTCATCAGTGCTGTCTCAAGATGATAGTTCTAGGAACAATTCTAATCCTTTCCTATTCTGTACACAACCTAGTTCAATTCCTGGATCCGTTTTGCAGTTAGTAGGTTCTTCTTATCTACATCGTGCCACTGTATGGGAGATATATGGAAGGTGACATTTTGCAAGCACTTGTTAGATTTGTTTGTTGTTTGTTGCAGTGATTTAAGATCATTCAGTTTTGACTTTTAGTTTTCTAGTTTTATACATTATTTCAAGTAATTTACATCAGGGGATTTTTAGTAATTCTATCAGTTCCTTCTTGATGCTAGCATGTGCCTTTGGGTGTCTTAGTGTTTCACGTGTATACATCAAATTTATCAATTCTTGTTTCCAAAGTTGTCTTTGCTTCCGCTTGTCTCATCTTAGGGAAAATCAGTAGATTAGGAATTTGCTATTTGCATTTATTATCCTCACCACTCTTCCGTTTAATTCTCTTATACCTCTTATTGGTGTTCCCCTACTCTTGCTGCTTTGTGCGAACATGGGATACAGCCTAGTTTTATTGTTTGATGGTGCAATTAGCTAAAGTGGGAGACTCTTCTTTCATTTATCTGATTGCATGTTAAATTCCTGTTCTAGCTCTGAATAAATCCTAGTATTGCTTTTCAAAATTGATTGATGTTTTCTTTTTCTTGTCTACTCTTATCAGCGCCCCACTTGCTCGAGTAAATGCTTTGGTTTATGCAACTTGTTTTGCCGATGCTTCAAGGTAATACTCATGCAAACTAATCCTATATTGTGCTATGTACTATGTATTTCTGTTTATCCATATTAATGAATGCTTTATTTTTTTGAGTTTCTCTTACCTTGAGGTTTACCTTTCTTGGTCATTCCAGTTCATCCGATGCAGCATTAGTACATGTGAAGCTTATCCAACATCTGGCAGTATTTAAAGGCTACAAAGGTTAGATCAAATGTTTGCATACCTTCCTACAAACCCTGCATCCTTGCGATTTATTTGTTTTTCTTTCTCTGCCTCTTGGTTATAGCAAGTTGAATTTTCGTTTTGAAGTGATGTGTATATATTTGGTTCTAATTTTATTCAAGAAAATTGAAATCATGCCCCTATCTATGATTGAAGCTTGAAATATTAGTTGCATTTCTGGTTTTAGAAAGTGATAACTTTGGGCTGAACATGGAATGGCGATTATATCTATAGAGTAAAATAATAGCAGTTCTTGTCCTCCAATTTGTGTCTCATGTTCATGTGGAAACTAAAACATACATCAGGGATGAGCAGCAATAGAGAGAATGAAATAAATTGATTTATCTGATTTATATGGATTTTGGTTGAAATGCTCATGCTCAGACTAAGCTGCTTCAGCATGCTTGTATGTGCATCCTTGCTATATGCATACAAGTCCTGGTATCACAGCATTTCTATGATCGAATTTCTTACTAAGTTTTTGTTGTTATTACTATTTGCTTTTAGAGGCTTTTGCTGCTCTTAAACTTGCGGAAGAGAAGTTTATATGTGTCTCCAAATCACGGATATTGATTCTTAAGTTACAGTTGCTCCATGAACGAGCATTACATCGGTAAGGTTATGCTCGAAGTTTGTATATATATAAATCTTGTCATATTTACTGTAAGTTTCAATGATTATACCTTTCTAATGATTATTAGAGGACATCTCAAGCTTGCTCAACAAGTATGTGATGAACTTGGAGTTTTGGCATCATCTGTCACTGCTGTGGATATGGAGCTGAAGACAGAGGCAAGCCTTCGCCATGCTCGTACCTTGCTTGCAGGAAAGCAATTTAGGCAGGTTTGTGCTTGACATGCAAGTCAAATGCAATTTGATGTAATACTTTGGTTAAAAGTTGCTCTACAATTTATAGGAGGGTCAAATTGAAGATCATTCCTGTTATTCTCTTTCCTTCTTCTTCTTCTTCTTCTTCTTCTTCTTCTTCTTCTTTCTTTTTTTTTTTTTTTGGCTTTTTTATTTTAAAATTTTGTTATGCGTAATTCCTTACAGAACTTTCATTTTTTCATTCTTTTTATTGTTCATCCCTACAAACACAACTTGAAAATCAGGGAGTTAATGAAGGTTGAGTATGCAAAATATTTAATACAAAGATTTTCGCAACTTAGGTTGTCATTTGTGGGGAGGAGCAGAGGCTACCCAAATATTAGTAGAATTAATGATGAAAAAGGAACTGATCAATCTTTATGTTTTTGAACTAATAATGTAATGATTGGAAATCTGTTCTCATTTTGATGGTCTCATAGCCATTCTTTGATTTCTTAATTTCAAATATCACAATATGTTTTACTGTTCCTGAAACTGAACTCCCTTATTTCTTTCCCACAATGATTTTTGCAGGCAGCAGATGTGGCACACTCCCTCTTTTGCATGTGCTACAAATTCAATCTGCAGGTTCAAAGTGCAACTGTCCTTCTTCTGCTTGCTGAAATTCACATGGTATGATAATTCATTCGAGCAATGCTATGCAATCTTAATGGAGTATACATATAACGAAATCTAGTATTTATAGTTCTATTATAAAGTGTAACTAGTTGCATGAAGTGATATCTGACTTACATTTATAAGACCACCTAAGTCTCTTTCTTTCTAGAAGGAGGCCGGTTTTGGGGGGGTTTAACTGATACTAATGATAGGAGGCCCAGGGGACTAAATGAAATTATATTTGAGTGGCTTGTGGTATTGAGGTCCAATTCCATTAAAGTGAAGGTGAAATTAAACACTGTGCTTTTGGGCCAAGGAATCTTAGTGCTTGTCACTAGAGCCATAAAACTGAATTTCTTGAAAGCATTAAGCTTGTCTGTGTAATTTTTTTCTTTAGGGATGAAAAATAGATTGTCGTATCATAGACTAAATCTTACTCTTAGCATCAACCAAATGGCCATTCTAAAAGTGTTATGATATTAAATCATTCTTTCCTATCTTGCTTTTTACTTGAAAGAAATCACCTTTTCACACTTATGTTTCTTATGACTAGAGCTGCATGACTATGAGGCTGGAGGTTGGCAATCTCTATATTCATCCTTTTACAGATTATGTTTCAACATGGAGTTAGGGTCTTAGTCACACAGGCTTGCAATTTGTGCACCCTTGCCATGTTCTATGTATCTTGCCCCTTTTCCTTAAAGTGCTTGAAAGTTGATATTTGCCTTTCGTTTCATTAGAAAGCAGGAAATGCTGTTGTAGGCCTTCCATATGCATTGGCAAGTCTATCATATTGTCAGTCATTCAACTTGGATCTTCTTAGAGCATCAGCAACTCTGACGCTAGCTGAGTTATGGCTTTCACTGGGATCAAATCATACAAAGACAGCTTTATCTCTCTTGCATGGTGCTTTTCCAATGATACTTAGCCATGGAGGTTTGGAGCTCTCTGCTCGGGCGTATATTACAGAAGCAAAATGTTATCTCTCAGATCCAAGCTTCTCAGGTATTGTTTTTGTCTTTCCCCCACCATATGGCATTTATATTAGAACCTATTTCTATAAAATAGAGCAGGTGACTGTATTTCTTTTTCTCCTTCATCTTTTATGGAATACGGGTGGATTGGCCTGTAGGAAAGCTATATCAAGGTTTGCTAGATTGTAAACTATTTTTTTCTTGTTTATTTTTAATCTTTAATTCTGTTAACAGGATAATTAATATAGATTAAAATTTACATATGTGGTCACTTTTTTTTATCAGTTTTCTGTTTTAGTCACTTGATATTTGTGGGATTTAAACTTTGTTTTGTTCAGACCTCATCTAACTTGAGCTAAAGTTTTGTATTGTGATACAAACTTGTTAAGGTGATATAGTATACATAACTTCTTCCTTTTCTTTCCCAACCCCCCACCCAAAAAAAAAAAGAAGGTTAGAGTTATGTCTGACAAGTAAAATAAGAGTGTCAACAATCAACAGTCAATGGAACGGAAGAAATGAGGGACAGAAGAACAAAATTGAATAGTTTAGTTCTGTCAAATTCAATAAAGACTGCCTAACATGTTGACTTTCCTCATCAGTTTCTGACAATCCTGAGGTTGTGCTGGATCCCTTAAGGCAAGCTTCAGAGGAGTTGCAAGCTTTGGAGGTTAGTCGACTTTTGATACTAAATTGTCTAGATGCTACTATCTCTTGCTCACTTTCTGAATTGGCTTAATTTTGGATTGCTCAGCATTTACTCCTTCAAGTTTCAGTGTATTCTGCTCTTAAGTTTACTCATTCCAATTGTTTCGCATACCTGAATTGACATTTGCATGTATGTCATATCGGCATAAGGAAAGCAGACAAGAATTGCAGTCATTGATCTTAAATAGTATAGCAACTCTAATTTGAATGGCTTTGCCTTTTACCTTTTCCTTTTCTTTTTCTATAATGCATTCATGTAATTTTTGAAGTTTTTGCTTAATGTGATGAAACTGCTTGCTGCTTCAGTATCATGAATTAGCAGCTGAAGCATTCTACTTGATGGCCATTGTTTTCGACAAACTGGGGCAACTAGAAGAAAGAGAAGAAGCTGCATCTTCATTCAAGAATCATATTATGGCTCTCGAGAATCCTCAGGATGCCGAAGATTCTCTCATAAATGCCTAAACCCCATTGAAAGTTGCATATTCATGTAAATACAAGTTTGATCTATCTGTATAGAGCCTGGCGAATTTTCAGGAACCGCCAAATCCCAAGTAAGAGCTGTGCAAGCTGAAGCAAAACCAGTCAAAGCTGGACTCAGAAATTTCAGCAATATCATGGAAACAGATTCTGCGATTACAGCCCAGGCTCAAAGGTGCATTTAGTAAGACTCGATCTTTTTTAATTAGGAAAATTTCACAAGTATTGTCATTATATAATCCAAATATATGTATATTACATTACGTGGTCAGATCGAGATGTGGATAAGTCCATTTTCTTACCTTATCCCCCTAATTAATTGAATTGAATCATCTTTATCCAGTGTAAAAGGATTCTTATACTTCTTTCCTTTTTCTTCATTTCAACAAGCAATTGATTATATTTTATTTGCCTAAAGTTGGATCTGTATTTAGCTTGAAAGGATTAGTATCAAATCGATAAGTACTGAGGCTTCATAAATAGGAATGGCCACAACTCACAACACAACAAAACAGAAATATATTATCTAACTTTCTATACAAGTCTATTAGTGAGGTGTAGTTCCCATCTCCCAACTGTCCATTTCTTTTCCTATTACATGAAAGGCAGGTAACACTTACCAAACTGGCATCTACAAGTTATCTGAAATTCCATTAGTTCGGTATCTAGTAATCACATTAATGATTTGGTCGTAATTTATCAAAACATCTGCAAACCTTTGATATCTGGTAATCACATTAGTTATTAGGTCACAATTAATTTAGAGTGAGTAGTCAATTTTTTTTTAATTATTATACAAGACTATATTTTTTAGTTAATGTTCGGTGTCTTTTCCTTGATGTAATAAACTCAGTTCTGAGATGTTTACCCAAAGATTGTGTTCTTACCAAAAACTCAGTTCACGTGCTTAGCCTCGGAGGCTGTCTCTGTCTCTGTCTCAAAACTCAATCTCATATTCTCATCCTCCCCGGCATTTTTTGTAATAATAAAAAGCGTCACGGAACTGCAAAGTGCAAACTTGTCACTCTCGTTCTCAATTTTTCTATTTAACTTATATAAAGATTCGATTTTTGGGATCCTAAAGATTTCATTTACCCCATGATTTGTTCAAAATCTCTTCATATTTGGTAGTATCCAGTCGATAAATTTGACACGTCACCCTCAATCACCACCTCAAAACTACACAAATACAAACAAACTTTCAGCTCTTCCCCACGTCTCCCCTCACTCCACTTTCCCCCCTCTTCTTCTTATTTTAAAGCCTCCAGCCACCGGCCACCCTCTTTTTCCCAGCACCACCGGCCACCCTCCTCCTCCTCCGCCGCCGCCGTAGAAACAACCCAGATGGGCAAAGATAACGAGTTCAAGCTTCAGGGTTTCTCCAGCTTCGTTCGGACTAATCCCAAATCCGACCGTTTCACAGTCAAACGTTTTCACCATATCGAGTTCTGGTGTGCCGATGCTACCAATACGGCTCGTCGTTTCTCTTGGGGACTCGGCATGCAATTTGTTGCTAAGTCCGACCTTTCCACAGGGAACATGACCCACGCTTCGTATCTTCTCCGTTCCGGTGAACTCGACTTCCTCTTCACTGCTCCTTACTCTCCTTCCATTGCTCAATCCCAGAACCTTTCTCCTAATTCGACTGCTTCTATCCCCACTCTCGACCACAGCGCGTGTCGCGCCTTCTCTGCTTCCCATGGCCTCGGCGTCCGTGCTATCGCTATTGAAGTCGAGGACGCCGAAATCGCCTTCACCACCAGCGTCTCCAACGGCGCGTTACCCTCTTCCCCTCCCGTCCGCCTCGGCGACAACGACGCTACTCTCGCCGAAGTTAAACTCTACGGCGACGTCGTTTTGCGTTACGTCAGTTTCAGTAACAAAAACGACGACGGGAATCACGATTTCTTATTCTTGCCCGGTTTTGAAAAAATCGAAGACGCCCTTTCTTATCCGTTGGATTTCGGAATCAGAAGACTTGATCACGCCGTCGGAAATGTCCCACAACTGGGTCCCGCAGTTTCGTATCTTAAATCGTTCACTGGCTTCCACGAGTTCGCTGAGTTCACGGCGGAAGACGTGGGGACAACCGAGAGTGGGCTAAACTCCGTCGTCTTAGCCAACAACGACGAAATGGTATTGCTTCCGATGAACGAGCCGGTGTTCGGGACAAAGAGGAAAAGTCAAATCCAAACTTACTTAGAACACAACGAAGGAGCTGGAGTTCAGCATTTGGCTTTGATGAGTGAGGATATATTTAAAACACTGAGAGAAATGAGGAAGAGAAGTTTCGTCGGAGGTTTTGAGTTCATGCCGTCGCCGCCGCCTACTTACTATAAGAATTTGAAGAACAGGGCCGGAGATGTTTTGAGCGATGAGCAGATTAAAGAGTGTGAAGAATTGGGGATTTTGGTTGATAGAGATGATCAAGGAACTCTGCTTCAGATTTTTACAAAGCCAGTCGGAGATAGGTAAGTTTCCCTTCGTCTCTGTATAAAGTTCGAATTAGCTTAATTAGCTTTAGATTATGAATTAGAATTTAATTTAATTAAATGAAATAAATAATTCGTATATATACTGAAATAAATTGTACAATTCATCAATTGTCTCTTAAAAGTTTTATTTATTTCTATTTATTCCTATTGACAAATCTGGGACACAAAAATAACATCTGTTTGATGAGGCTGGCAGAAATGCTATGACTTTTGCCATACACGTGTGTGGGTGAACTAAAAAGAAAATCATCATGATTAACTTTATATAATAATAAAAATAATAATTTCCTTTAAAGTAGAATAATGACTTGAGGATAGAAAGAGTAAAGAAGAAAATGTTTTTTTTTTTTTTCCAACTAAAAAAAGTAAAATAAGATTCTAAGACTGGTATAAGTTATCCCAAAAGAGACTATTATAAAGGTATCAAAAAGAAAAAGACTTGTATATGCTTGAATCATGATAAGCTATTACATGGGATTTTTAATGTCAAAAAGCACAAAACTTTAGATGTCACTTTTGACACCTTTTGTGAGTAAGATGTTTTGGACAAAGAAAATGAATGTAAAGAAGGAAAATGAATGAGTTCATTTGCATATATTTATTTATGTTTTAATTAGTTTCAATGTGATGATTTCCTGGTAGGCCAACCATCTTCATAGAGATAATCCAGAGAGTTGGGTGCATGCTCAAGGATGAAAACGGGAAGCAATACCAGAAAGGTGGATGTGGAGGGTTTGGTAAAGGCAACTTCTCAGAGCTCTTCAAATCCATTGAGGAATATGAGAAAACACTTGAAGCCAAAATTGTAGATTCGGCCGGGGCGTGACGAAAATTATAATCCATGTTGTGCATGCTTGCTCAGCTTCTCTATGGTAATATAATTGAATGAGGTACTTATTGAATCTGAATCATAATTGGACTTGATAACAATGGGATGATCATTTGTATATGCACAATAACATCTACTACAACTGATTCCATACACGTGTGTGGGTATGTAGAGAGATTTTCTGAAGAAATATAAAATGATTACATAAGTTGTTACTATATATACTCTGAATATTTGCCGTCCCATCTGAAGTTATGATCTATCAATCATATAGTCCAGAATTCTCCTCTGCAAATGAGGTCTGATGAGAATCTTTGCCACATGATTTTGCTACTTTAGGAATTCAAGCCTGCTTTAAATTCATTTTGCCACATGATGGGAAAGTGGGAACTGATTTTATTGATATATATTTAGAATGTTTTAAACTTTCCATAGATAAGGGATTTGGACAGACAGAGGCAATTGAGGTGGGTGGGTGGGTAAGATGTGGGAAATTTGAAGGGATATTTTGGTTTGATCATTGCTCGAATTTCTATGTAGATGATGATTCATTAGATGTCTGAATAAGAATAGTGCATCAACCATTAAAGCCCTGCTTATTAATAGGCATTGGCTTGGCTCCCCTCAAAAGTTTTCAAATTACCCACATTTTATTATTCTTTCTTTATTGTACGTATCATCAAGAAGACCAGATTTTTTTTTGGGTACCAAGAAGACCATATTCAAAGATATCAATTGTCTTATCATGGGTCTCCCTGTAACCAATAATCTTGGCTCCATTGCATAATACAAATATGCCATTATTACTTGAAAGTGTGTTTGCATTCCATCTTTGGCATCTTTGGAAAATCAGAAATGAATCCCTATTCCAGCACAAACCTATTACTCACCACTCGGTTTTAACTCTAATTTATGATATGATTTACCGGTTTTTTATATCCTCTTATAACTCCCAACCTATCACTAAAAGAAAAAAGCCTATATTAATTTCATGGAAGCCACCTGTTCCTGATTTTTTTAAACTAAACTGTGATGGCTCTTGCTTGGGCAATCCTGGGTATGCTGGTTGTGGAGGTTTAATCAGAGATTCTCATGGTGATTTAGTGCTTGCTTTCTCCTTCTTCCTTGGAATCACTAACAACTGTTTTGCTCGGTTACAGGCTATCAAGCACGACATCACACTTACTAAAAATGCCCATATTTCACACTTGCTCATTGAAACTGATTCCTACACCTCTGTTCTTATGTGCAGCCATCCGGAGGACCTTCATCCTCAACTAGCACTGCTGGTTAAAGAGATAAGGGACTTAGCGACAGGATTCCAGTTTATAAATCTAAAGTTTGTATACCGAGAATGTAATAGTGTAGCTGACGCCCTAGCTTATCAGGCTGCATGTTCTAGAAATTATGTGGTGTATACAAATGTGCAGCCATCCTTTTGTAACCTTTTGTACTTAGATAAGTCTGCTAGAGAGAGTATCCGTTATGTTTCAGCTATCACTACTTGTACTACTTTACTAAATAAATAAAAATCATCCTGTCGTTTGTATGAAAAAAAAATGCCATTATTATGTGCCCATCCTCCTTTATTATTATTATATTATTATTTCTGTACCAAACTTGGTCCAATTCAATTCAATTTGGAAAAAAGCAATAAACCAACTTGAATTCAATGCACCTAGATCTAAAACTATAACTCAAGTTCAAAACTATTTTGAGTATGAATTTTTTTGTTCTTTTGCCCTTTGTGCTTCAATAATTCAAGGAATTTGCTATTAACCAAACCTACTCTGTTGTGTAAGTTAATTTTATACCATTATTTATTCACAAAGAGTTTAAATTATATTAGGATAATCCTAAAAACACCACTTTTAAGGATTCCATTCAAATGATGCCACATAATTTATTTTTAGTCAAATTTAACATTAACTCTACACACTACCTCACCAAATCCAATCCCTTAGTTGTAGAAATTGATTTTCCTTATTTTCATGTCTTTAAATTGAAAAAAAAACAACAAAAAAACTTTCCTTCTTGAAAATAAATTCTTGATATGACAAAAAATTCTTAATTCCCTGTACATGTAGTTGTACCGTGAAAACTGAAAGGTTTTTTTTTTTTTTATTGATTTTGTTTTTTAAATTGTATTCCATTTTTGTGGTCGGGGACTTTTTCTTCTTCTTTTTTTTTCATACTTCCATTTTTCAAAAATGAAAACAAAAATTTGAAAGAAAGGTAATTTATAATATTTTATCAAGTAATTTTTTTGAGATAATAATTTATCATGTTTGTCTAATATTATTAAGTTTGATAAAGAATAGAGATTTGCAGAAAAAAAAGAAGAAAAGAGATAAGATTAAAGAGTGAATATGGTGAAAGATGGTGTAGAATAAAACTTTGTAGTCATTGAATGGGATTAAGAAAGGATTATGTGTCATCAATCTAATGGAATCCTCAAAACCTTACATTTTAGGATCATCCTAATAGAATTAATACCCTTTGGTAAATGTAAGCTTTTGAACTGTGAACATAGAAAGGGAAAGCCCACCCAAAGGGTAAAATAATGGATTAAACCATGAACCATCCTTTAAAACACAAAGCCCACACGGGAAAAGGCTTTACAAATCCCATAAAGTGTCCAACTAGAGAAAACATGAAAAGCCTTGAAAGAATCAAACAAAACCCAGATAGAGTTTGGAAATTGCCTTATGCTGCACTATAGCCTCCTTTGGCCCAATAGGCATGTGCAGTAGATATTATCATATTAGCCTCATTTATAGTATTCTTTTACCCTTTTTTTTTTTTCTATCAGGAATTGTTTATAGTATTTCTTTCTTTTTTTCTTTCACATATTTACGGTGTTCACCTTGCATCCCTTCAGGATTTGTTAGGAGGTTGCAAGAAAAATTTTCAATTTCAATTCATCACATTCAGTTAATTTGGTGTAAATTAGGTGGCCAGGCTACATGCTGATCTGGCTGTGTGCACCATTCGATTCAAGTTAAAATTCCAGTAAAATATTCAGTTTGGTCTTCTCCCTCTCCTTGTTGATTAATTTTGTCAAATGTAATCAGTTTTCTTCTCAGGTGTAACATACTAGCAGGTGCCTCCGAAGTCCAGAACTTTTATTTGAGGCATTATACAAATTTTAAACTAGTATAAACAACTATAAGGAAATAATTATAATAAAAAGAAATTTGGCACAATACACATTGCGATTTGACAACCCCAAAGGTTTCGTTGTAATAATTTAGAGCATAATTGCTCATTTCCATCTTGTAAAATCAAATCTAATAGTAATATTGTTGCAATGTGTATATTTGCTGAAAACCTTCCTCATTAACCATTTCATGAATAAGTTTCCATCAAGCAATCCTCCTTTAGACAGTCCCTCGATGAGATTGTTGTATGCGTTCTTTTTTAGATACATCTCATGAAAGAGTTTCATATTGCTTCATCGAATTGCATTGTAGTATCCATTGATCATGATGTTGTACACACAATATTTATGCTAAAACCAAATTGTGTTAACATCAAGGAAAACCTGTTTCACATGACCTTAACTGCCATAAGAAAAAAAAAAAATAATATATATATATATATATATTACATGATTTTATCCTATATATTGTGTTATAAAAATTAACTACTCATCAAAGTTTATAAACAATAGCATTTTTTTATCGCTTATACAGATATTTGACAATGAAATATTTACCTTTCAAAAAAAATATCTCACATCGATAAGATATTGGAGAAAATTTAAATTTAGAATATAATCCGGTGATAAACAAAGAAGAATGAAGAGAATATAGTTGAGAGAAATTGTTGGATGTGATATAATGTGTTAAGAATGTTATTAAAATGCACCCCTGCAAGTTTTTTTTTTTCTTTTTGAGGGAAAAGCATCATGGATGTTTAATTCATTCAATTTGGAAAATCAGAATTACAAACGTGAGGAGTTAAATCTCCGCACTACACATATCTAGCATCAATATTACAATCAATTTTTGCTATCCTATGTGCTGGTTCATTGCCTTCACGGTGAACATGATGGAAGGAGCATCAATTGAAATTTGCTGCAAGTTCTCTAATCTCATTAATCAACATCCCTCTTTCCCACAAGACCGGTCCTGGATTCATCACTTCTCTAATGACTAACAACGAATCACTCTCTACCATACAAGTTGTTATACCCTTGGAAAGAGCCAAAGATAGTCCAAACCGGATAGCATAGAATGGGTCGGATACAAAACCCACACATGTTACTGCACTCAACAATACATCTCCATTAGAGTCCCTTATCACCACACCAAGACATGCCAGGCAGCATATTCGTGTAAACTTTAAAAATACCGAGGGTGGTGGACGCCATGCCTCCATCAGTCGAAGCCCCTTTAGCCGTGGCATATTTTGTTGGCAAGTAACACAAACTGACTTAGGCATTCGACACAAATTCTCATGCAAACACTTATTTCGGTTTGTCCAAATCAACCAAAGAAGAGTACAAACTAAATTCTCATGCAAGTTATTAGTCAAATCTACCCTTATGAAGTTCTTTGCTAGCAAGATTTCAAATCAAGAATTCCAAGATTTCATTATTTATTGTTCGTAAGATATATGGATGCCAGACTCCGGCTTTTTATAAGATTTATGGTTGTGGAAGTAGTTTAAATGTTCAATCAGGTGATTAAAGGTTTATATATTTGAAAAACAAAGATTAGATTTGATAATAGAAAACAAGTTCATTTTCTATTTTCTATGAAGATAGAGAATGAGTAGAAAACTTGTTTGATAGCTTAAAATGAAAAATGAAAAAGAAAAAAGTGTTTTTATTATTTTAGGTTGTTTTCATTTGAAAACATGCTGGCTGCTTTTGTTTTCTAGATTTAGAACTTTTCCAACATGAGCTATCTGAGATAGGGTTTTACAGATTTCAAACATTTCCAACATTTTAGGACTTTTATACTTGGGTTTCTAGGTGATTTGGTCTATGTTTGTACTGTTTAACAAATTTATCAAACCAATTATTAGTATATTTTATATTTTAACTAGATCCGCAGTGTGGGTATATTGTAATTTTTAATTATACTCAGTATAAGACCCGCGCTTTGCTGCGGGGTCGAAAATTTTATGAAGGGATCTTTGCGAATCTTTGTTAATGGGATATTTGGATAAAATATTATATAATATTAAATAAACCATCAATTGAAACCACAAAATGTCGAAAGCGTTTTTTAAAATTGAAACATATAAAATAGCTTTTGAGTCCATGAATTATCTTAATTGGACAAATCGAACAAAGAAAAAAAAAAGTTGAAGCATTAAATCGAGTAAGATAGAATTTTTAAAGGACTAATTAGTAGTATAAAGTAGAAAAGTATGAGGGTCATTTGATAAATAATCCAAATAAGAAAATGTTTGCTGATAGAGATCTTGAAACACAAATATTTACTTTTGAACCCTTCATGAAACTTGTAGATCAAATTTAGCTTTCGGGTCCTTCATGAAAGTCGTAGATCACGCTATAACCTTTTAACCGAGACTTAAATAACTTTAATTGGACATGTGGATCCAAAATATGGTATTAAATGAACCGAAAATCGAAACCACCAAATTTGGGAAGCATTTTATTTTTTGAATTAAAACATAAAAATTGGCTTTTGACTCCTTCATGAAAGTTGGAGATCATGAAATTACCTTTTAATAGACACCTAAATCACCTTAATCGGACAAATAGAACAAAAAATAAAAATAAAGCTTAAGCATTAAATCGATTAAGATGGAATCACTAAAGGACTAAGTAGTATAAAGTGGAAAAATATGAGGGTCATTTGATAAATAATCCAAATAAGAAAGTGTTTGTTGATAGAGATATTGAAACATAAAAATTCCCTTTTGAATCTTAATGAAACCCGTAGATCAAATTTAGCTTTTGGGTTCTTCGTGAAAGTCGTAGATCATGCAATAACCTTTTAACTAACAATTGAATAACATTAATCTGTCATGTAGATCGAAAATTACATGATATTAAATAGACCGAAAATCAAAATCACCAAATTTCAGAAGCATTTTTTGTAAATCATGAAATTACCTTTTAATAGACACCTGAATCACCTTTATCGAACAAATAAAAAAATATCGAAAGTGCTAAATCGATTTGAAAAGGACTAAATAGCATAAGTGGAAAAGTATTGGGGTCATTTCATAAATAATAATAAAAAAATTTGTGTTGGTGGTGATGGAGATGGGACCCACCAAGGGTATTTTTCCCAAAATTTCCAACATGCCCTTGGTCACTATGAAATTTACCTCCCTATAAAATTTTGATGACCTCCATTTGAAATTTTGATAACCTCATGAAATTTTGATAACCTTAAGAAATTTTGAAAACCAACTCAAGAAATTTTGATAACCATCTTATGGAATTTTGATAACATTCCTATAAATTTTTTGTAATCTCATAAAATTTTGTTAACCTCATACGAAATTTTGATAAAAATACTATTAAATTTTGATGACCCCCAATGAAATTTTGATAATTAACTATACAATAAAATTACGATAACTTACCTATGAAATTTTGTCAATCTCCCTATAAAATTTTGAGAACCATACAATCAAATTCTGTTAATCTCACCATAGATTTTGATAAACTTATTATGAAAACTTAATTACCACACAATGAAAATTTGATAATCTCTCCCTCTGAAATACCACATTATAAAATTTTGATAACCACAATATGAAATTTTGATAATCTCCCTTTAAAGTTTTAATAACCTCCCATAAATTTTTGTTAACCTCTATGAAATTGTGATTATTACTATGAAATTTTGGTAACGACACTTGAAATTTTGATAAGCTCACTCTATCTCACTATGTAATTTTTATAACCACACTATGAAATTTTGTTAATCTTCCTATAAAATTTTGATAACCTCCATATAAAATTTCGATAATCGCCCAATGAAATTTTGACAACCAGAGTATGAAATTTTAGTAACCTCCCTGTGAAATTTTAATAACTTTTCCATGAATTTCAATAACCTCCTTATGAAATTTTGATAACCTTCATATGAAACTTTGATAACATCCTTATGAAATTTTATTTTAATAACCTCCTTATGAAATTTTGATAACTTCTCATGAAATTGTGATAACTACACTATAAAATTTTAATATCTTACCAATAAATTTTGGTAACCTCACTGTAAAATTTTGATAACCACACTATAAAATTTCGAGAACCACAATATAAAATTTTAGTAACCACACAATGAATTTTGATAACCTGCAAAATTAAAAGCATAGGATCAACAATCCTTTTCTTTTAAACCTAAAAAAAAAAAGATTGATTCGATTAACTCAAAAGCGAAACCCCCTAAAATAACTCTCTTAAATATACTAGTTTTTACCTTCATGTGTGTTTCACGTGGCACAACGTGTGTGAATTAAATTAATTTTTTTTAAATCCTTGAAAATAATAAGAGGTGAAAAATATATTCAATTAATTTAGTTGCACGTTGCAGAACGCGTGTTTCACGTGTCACAACGCGTGTGAATTAAATTAATTTTTTTTAAATTCTTTTAAATATACTAGTTTTTACCTTCACGTGCGTTTCACGTGGCACAACACGTGTGAATTAAATTAATTTTTTTTAAATCCTTGAAAATAATAAGAGGTGAAAAATATATTCAAATAATTTAGTTGCAGGTTGTAGAACACGTGTGAACGAAATAAATGTTTAAATACTTTAAAATAATAAGAGATGACAAATATTCAATTAAATAAAAAATGAGAGCTTATTATATTATTAAAGTACACTGAAACAAATTGTCTTCGTCTTCGTAAATGCTTGTCTGTCCTCACGCTGACCTATGACCTACATATGACATTAAAAATAAGTGTTAATAAATTGTGGTCTTTTAATATTATTTATTTAATGTAATGAAATTGTGTTTTGTTAAAGTAAAAAATTACCTTTACGAAAGTAAAACTTCTTTATATACAAGATTTTTTGTATATATTCCCTTTTGCTTATTTGTATTTTCTGACTTGACCAAAACTTTTGTTGTAGACATGGAAATTCCCCGAGATAGCGCCACATATAGTTGTCCATGAGAGAAAAAATTATGCGGCAAATATACTCCAACATTGGGTATTGTTTGTCCTTGAGATTTGTTGATGGTCATAGCGAAACAAAGACGGATAGAGAATTGTTTCCTTTTAAATTAGAATGGATATCCTTCATTTTCAGCAGGTGATAGTGGAATTCTCGGAAGAAGAACTTGCTTTCTAGCATGTTGGCCAACTGCAATCTCTTCTTGTATTACGTTCTGACCAAAGTTTTTGCAGACCATTCTTATTCCATTGCATAAACAGTTGGATGGATCCAAATTCCTGAGAAGTATGACTGGATAATTTTTTTTTCAACACCAAGCTATGCGGTGGCAAACCATTCGGTAGAAGAGTATGTAAGAAATCTTCCTAGTAATTGTTGTTCGAGTCATCAACTGCTTCATCAAAACTGTTGTATGTTTTACTCTCACCAGGAAATATTTTAATCATCTTGTAATTTATACCATCAACGTACTCATTTCTGGTTGCCAAAATCGCACGGTTGGTCATTTACTCAGCTGAAGTTGAATTATCCTTTAAATCTGGGAAAATCGCATCGATAAAATCATTTTCCGACTTTTCATCATTTTCATATTTATAACCATCTAATCTGGTAAAAGTATCAAATCACCTTCTTTTGTACGTTCTTCTCCATCACCCACTCGAAGGAGGAATTTGCCGAAGTCTTGTTCTCCTCTTGCTCTCATGTTCTTTTTCAATCTCAGTATCTCCATTTTTGGTCCCAGGTATGATCTAACCAAATTTTGATTGGCCGTTTGTTCCCTTGTTGCCCGGGGTACAACGGGGAGCACTTGTCTGAAATCTCCTCCAAAAACAACCACTTTTCCTCCAAATGGTTCTTTGTTGCTCATTATATCTTGCATTGTTCTGTCGACTATTTCTATTGCGAACTTTTTTGCTATTGGTGCTTAACCTTTGCACTCTGTTTGGAAGTTGAAAAAATACTTGTTTCTGTCGGTTGTAGTGGTATGTCAAATCTCAAGTGCGATGTTCTTCCTCCTGACATAATTGCTGCCGCTACCTCGGAAGTTGCTGTAGCTAAGGCAATAATACCTCTTGATCTGCGATCATATTAGTAAATATGTTAGCCCGATAAACATATCGTATAATAAATATTATGATTTTGATTATATTGGTTGTATGCTTTGATGATTGCTATTATTTACCTTAAATTGGCCAGTATTGCACGATATTGAAACGTTTTGCCTGTTCCCCCTGATCCGTCCAAAAAAAAGAGTCCACTCTTTCTTGATTCGACTCAATCTAAGATAGCCTTGTATGCAATTTTTTGCTCTTCATTTAGCTTTTCTGATGCGTGTAGATCTTCATGCGTGTGAGGTTTTAATGCTCAATTCATCTGCAATTTTCTTGTGTGCGGAATTTCTAATATGCAGATTTTGATGATCAATTTTTAGCAGATGAAACTTCTCGATGCTCTTTCCCTTACTTTCAAGGTAGTACGCAATGCTTTGTAATGTGCGTGCAATTTGTGTCTCGACTGAGTTTTCATGCATTCTCTTATAATCTTCAGACATTGCCTTAAAATAATCTTCCCACAGTTTCCTCACATCTGCTAGTTGACAATTGACTAATAAAGTTGCAAAGAGATGTCTCAGTTTGTTGGGCATTTGAAACACAACAGCTTCCATCATGCATTCTGATATGCTCTGATAAGATTCTAGTAATCCCTTTTTCATTGCAACTTCCTTGAATGTTGAGCACGGGATTCCATCAACAATCAATAGATCGTTAAAAGATTTCGGTCCTTTAACATGATTAATCAGTAGTCTCAAGTAGTACCTGTGAAGATTCATAACCATTATTAATGTAAACATATATAAATAAAAAACAATTAAATAAAGAAATAGATTTTTTACTTTTGTAATTAAACAATTACTTTGTCCTTTCTCCTTCCCTAAGATATGCTGTATTGACACGACCTATCACTTCTTTTTGTTTTCTTGTCTTCCAGCTTTTGTTTTTTCGATCCCAAACATAATGTTCAGGGAATTCCTATAAAAGAATCTTCCGTGTAATTTAATATACTTAAAAAAAAAATCTTCGTCTAATTTGCTTGCAAGAATTAGTGGTTATTAGCTCTTGAACTTAATTTGCCTTGAAAAAAATTTGCCTAACTCGCAATAATTTTGTTAGGCTTATATATAATGTATGGTAAAATTATTACCAAAGAAAACATAATTATTTTATTTGGCCTATCCCTATATGTTTAGGATACAGATGTTAATGTGGCTAAAGAATCCATTTACGAAGTTAAGTCTTGACGTAGCAGTGGACATATATATATATATATATTTTGTAGATTTAAATAAATGTAAATTAACAAAATTAAAAATTAATTATATAATGATAGTTTTTAGAAATATGTTAGACAATCAAGGATATAATAGGCATTTCAAAATTTAAATAAGGGTATAATAGATATTTCAAAAGTTTTATAAAACTCGTATTTTTATATATAGTATAGATAGGTATAGATTTCAAGAATTTTGCAATTAAAACATAAATAATTGATATTAAAAATAGGGTAATTATTTGATACACCGGCGGTGTAAATTTTGGACTCCACAAGCGGGTTGTGGAGTTGACACATGTCCATTTTTTGAATTAATTAAGTTTTAAATATTTCAATCTAGTCCCTAGAGGACACATGTCACCCTTCAGAACCCGCTTGTGTAGTCTGCTAAACTCCACCGCCGGTGTATTATATAATTTGCCTTAAAAATATTGAAAAATATCTTTAACATATATTAAGATTTAACCCCAATTTAAAAATAAAACCCAATATTAATTAATGGTGTTTTTGAAATATATTTAAAAAATAAAGGGAAAACAAATCATTCCAAAAAAAAAAAATCCATGATATTTACAACCAAGAAGCACATGTCTCCTGTTTCCTAAAGATCGAGGTTGCATTTCCCGACTCAAATCCTATCACAATTGTCTTTAATTTCAATTTCTGTTTTATGGTAGTTGAGGTTGCAAGGAATCAAAGTCTAGTCACTGAAATTAAAAGTCCCACTCTACCATTAGGCCAAATGCATGGCAATTACAATTTCTATTAAAGCAAGCAAACCATGAATGTTCATTTGTTCAAAAAATATGGTCGAGGAACATCAAAGCAATGGGTTTCAGTTAGTGGGATTCTCCAAGTTCGTTATGCCACTAACATCGCCTGCGGCTTCTCTATGGGACTTGGTTTGCCAATGGTGGCTAAATCTGACCTTTCCAGCAATGTCTTATAATCTAAAAGCATTTACAGGGTTCCACGAGTTTGCAAAGTTCACAACGGAAGATGTCGGGACAAGTCAGAGTGGACTCAACTCGGTGGTGCTAGCCAACAACGATGAGACAGTTTTGGTGGCAATATGCGAGCCGGTGTTTGGGATGAAGAAGATATTAAAGGGAAATCGAATTGAATTGTTCAAATCCTTTGGTTTGAATCTAAGCCTTATCAAATCTGTTAATTTGAACCTAAGCCTTATCAAATCTGTTACTAGTTCAAATTTAAATCCTGTTATTAGTTTTAAACTTAAATGTAACCAAAGTAATCTTATCCTACTTATCATGTATAGCTATATAAGCTAACCAATACAAAAATACAATTTACCCTTTCATCAAACACTTTCTCTACAATCTATTATGGTATCAAGAGCTATTGCCTAACAACAATTTTTTCCCCTTCTTCCCTCTCCTCATCGAATTTTTTTTTTCTCTTAAAAATTATCACCATGACCACTGTTACAAGCAGCTCTTCCTCTTCCTTTTCCTCCACCTCAAATCTCATCTCTATCAATTTTGCTGCACAGCTACCCATTAAACTCAACACACAAAATTACCCCTCCTGGAGAGCGCAGTTCAACTCTCTGCTGCTTGGTCACAAATTGCTGGGATTTGTTGACGGATCAAACAAACCTCCACCTGCTACAATTCTCTCCACCAATGACAAAGAAACTACTCCATCTACTGTTTCCAATCCAGAGTATGAGATCTGGTTTCAGCAAGATCATCTATTGCTTCATGGGATTATTTCCTCAACAACAGAGGGTGTTATACTCTTCATTGCCTCTTGTCAGACATCAAGGCAAGCATGGGACAAGCTCACTCAAATGTTTGCCAACAAAAGCAGGTCGAGAATGATGTCTTTGAGGGAAAAACTAGCACAGCCGAAAGGCTCAAAAACTGTAAGTGAATATTTTTAGTTTCTCCGCTCTACTGCTGATGATTTAGCATTGATAAACTCACCAGTTTCTGAAGAAGATTTAGTCATTCATGCCTTAAATGGCATTGGACAAGAATACAAAGAGCTTGCTGCAGGTATTCGTGCAAGAAAATCATTCATCTCTTTTGAAGAGCTTATGGAAAAGATGTGTGATTATGAAACTTTCCTGAAGAAGCAAGAAACAACCTCTGATCATGTCATTTCCTCGGCTTATTCTGCACAAAGGCAGTCCAATCACACTGGTAACAAATTCAAATCTGCAAACCGCCAGCCGAGAAACAACTACAAGGCATCTCCTTCCACTGGTCAATCTGGAGCCAAGCTGACATGTCAGTACTGTGACAAGCCAGGTCACTCAGCCAAATGGTGCTATAAGATTCGCCCAAAACAGAATCAGATGTCTGCAAATCATGTTTCTGCAAAACCAAGTCCTAATGCACCACCAAAGAACACCCCATGGATTGCAGATACAGGAGCTTCGCATCATGTCACTGCAAAGTTGGAAAATCTTGATCTCAACAGTCCTTATGATGGTACTGATGAGTTGCATGTTGGAGATGGTACAGGTCTTTCAATTTCTCATACTGGTTCCACATCTCTTAACACACAAAATAGCTCTTTCAAATTGCAAAATGTTTTAGTTGTACCTCAAGCAAACAACAATCTTGTTTCTGTCTCTAAATTTTGCAAACATAACAGTGTCTCATGTGATTTTTTTCCTTCTTATTTTTTGGTGAAGGATTTGTCTACGAGGAAGCCACTGGCTCGAGGCCTGAATAAAGATGGTGTGTATGAGTTTCCTACTGACAAGCCTATCCTCAAGCCCCAAGCCTTGGCGTTGGTTGGAACCAAGACAAACAAACAAGTCTAGCATCAAAGATTAGGCCATTCTTCATCTCAAACCCTGCAATTTCTTCTTAAGAATTTTAATTTACCTTACTCTAGTAATCTATCCTCAGCACTTTATATTTCATGTGCTTGCAATAAAATTTATAAGTTACCCTTTGCTCATTTGAGTTTTGTCACTAAAGCTCCTTTGGAAATTTTGTTTACTGATGTTTGGGGACCTGCTCGAATCCCTTCTCCTGAGGGTTTCAAATATTATGTTAGCTTTGTTGATTATCATACTCGGTATACTTGGTTTTTTCCCATGAAATTCAAATCTGATGTTTATTCTATTTTTCCCAAATTCAAAACTCTTGTGGAAAAATTTTTCAGCTCTAACATCTTAACAGTTTACTCAGATTGTGGTGGTGAATATGAGAAACTCAAATCATTTTTTAGCTCTTTTGGCATTCAACATCTTCAAACACCTCCATACACCCCAGAGCATAATGCCATAGCTGAAAGAAAACATAGAAGTATAGTGGAAACTGGTCTCACTCTTCTGCACAATGCTTCCATGCCTTTGAAATTCTGGCCTCATGCCTTTCAAGCTGCAGTCTATCTGGTAAACAGACTTCCTACTAAAGTTCTCTCAAACAAAAGTCCTTTTGAAAGTCTTTTTAAGCAGAGCCCTAACTACAGCAAACTCAAAATTTTTGGATGTTTATGTTTTCCTTGGTTAAAGCCTTACTCACAACATAAACTTCTTCCAAAATCCAAGCCTTGTGTTTTTTTAGGCTATGCCAAGAATCAAAGTGCCTATTTATGCTTAGACTTGGAAACAAACAGAATTTTTGTCTCTCGGCATGTGCTTTTTGATGAGAACAGGTTTCCATATTCATCATTTTCCAACACTGCAACAATACAACAACTTGAGCCTCAGGTCATGCCATATTGTGAAGCACCGGTAACTCAAACAGTTCCTACCAAAGCAACGTAGCCTATCATCTCGCACTCTACAAATGCAGTTGGAAACTCAATCACACCTGGACCAGTGGCTTCATCAGTTGAGAATATTGCTACACCAAATAATGAGGTAAGTCCTTCCAACACTGTTTCCACTTTATCTTCTTCTCAAATACAATCTGTCCCTGTCAATCCAGTAACCATTCGAACTCATCCTATGACCACCAGATCACAGAACAACATTTTCAAGCCAAAAAATTTTTTCTCAACCACTAAGCATCCCATTCCTCCATCTGAAGAACCAACCTGTGCCTCAAAAGCTATAATAAATATCACACTGGAAAAATGCAATGCTTGAAGAGCTTCAAGCTCTTCATAAAAACTAAACCTGGGAGCTAGTACCACCCCCTACAGATCGAAGTATCATAGGCTGCAAGTGGGTATTTCGAACTAAAAGAAATTCAGATGGGAGCATTTCAAGATACAAGGCAAGACTGGTTGCCAAGGGTTTTACACAAAGACCTGGTTTAGACTACCATGAGACCTTTAGCCCAGTCATTAAACCTGTTACTATAAGAGTGGTTCTTTGCATTGCAGTGTCAAACAAATGGCCATTACATCAAATGGATGTCAATAATGTCTTTCTTCAAGGTGAATTGAAAGAAGAAGTCTATATGAGGCAGCCACCCATGTTTGTTGATAAAGCAAGACCTGGCTATGTTTGCAAGCTGCAAAAAGCTCTGTATGGCTTAAAACAGGCACCCAGGGCCTGGTATTGTGCATTGAGTAGCTTTCTTAAAAGCTATGGGTTTGAGAATTCTATTGCAGATACTTCTCTTTTTGTGTACAATAAAGATGGCATTTTGGCTTACATGCTAGTGTATGTGGACGATATTATATTAACTGGTAATAATGATGTGTTTTTGAGAAGGTTTAATGCAGATCTCTCGTCCAAATTCTCCTTGAAAGATCTTGGAAGCCTCAACTACTTTCTTGGAGTCAAAGTTGAACATAACAGCAATGCAATTTTCCTGTCTCAAAGGAAATATATATCGGATATTCTGGATAAAGCAAACATGAGTGGAGCCAAAGCAATTTAACTCTCCAATGTCCACATCAGTTTTCACTTAGTCTACATGATGGCACTGCTTCTGTCGATGCTCATGAGTTCAGACAAATCCTTGGCTCCCTACAATACTTGTCCTTAACCAGACCTGACATAAGTTTTGTGGTCAACAGATTATCACAACTTATGCACAAGCCTACAGAGAAGCACCTCCAAGCATTGAAACGAGTTCTGAGATATCTAAAAGGGACTCTTAATCATGGTCTTTTCATTCAAAAGGAAGCAAAGCCTGCTCTTAAAGCTTATTCAGGCTTTGACTGGGCTTGTAACCCAGATGACAAGAGATCAACTTCAGCTTACATTGTCTATCTTGGTAATACACCGATATCATGAAATTCCAAGAAGCAAAAAACAGCTGCGAAGTCATCCACAGAAGCAGAATACAGATCAGTTGCAGTGACTGTGTCTGAACTAGCCTGGATTAAGTCATTAATGAAGGAATTGCACATTCCATCTTGTCCAACTCCTGTCATTTACTGTGATAATCTAAGTGCAATATACACATGTGCCAATCCAGTGTTTCACACTCGAATGAAACACATGGCACTTGACTACTTCTTTGTTCGAGAAAAAGTCCAGGCTGGGGAACTTCAAGTCAAGCACATCTCCACCAAAGATCAGTTAGATGATGCCCTGATCAAGCCACTTGCCACTGAAAGATTTCAAATGTTGATCTCCAAGATTGGTGTTCTCGACCGATCCACCATCTTACGGGAGGATATTAGAGGGAAACCGAATTGAATTCAAACCCTTTGGTTTGAACCTAAGCCTTATCAAATCTGTTAGTTTGAACCTAAGCCTTATCAAATCTGTTACTAGTTCAAATTTAAATCCTGTTATTAGTTTTAAACTTAAATGTAACCCATGTAATCTTATCCTACTTATCATGTATAGCTATATAAGCTAACCAATACAATTTATCCTTTCATCAAACTCTTTCTCTACAATCTATTAGAGGAAGAGCCAGATTCTGACTTATTTAAAAGGGCTGGATATATATGTGTTGAACGATTAGCAGATTAAGGAGTGTGAGGAGTTGGGGATTTTGGTTGATAGAGATGATCAAGGGACTTTGCTCCAAATTTTCACCAAGCCTGTTGGAGATAGATAGGTATACTTAATTTCTTCAATCATTTCTATGCTTTTTATCTCTTTTTTTCTGGAGGATGGCAAGACTCGAATCCGCGTCTTTACATGACTTTTTTGACCTCTTTCTTTCTGAGGTACAACTATATATTATATAGGCCTCTCGAAGTTTATAAATTACAAGTCAACTTTCAGTTTCAATTCAAAATCCAAACTTAAAATTTTCAAATTAAAATCTCTGATTATAATTAATCACGGGGATGTTCTTTGAAGACTTAATTATTAGTTGGCGATTGCCATCGAATTTTTTTCTAATTGATTGGATTGTAATGATATGGCTTGATGACTCGGTAGGCCATCATATATTGTTCCTAGAGATAATCCAGAGAGTTGGGTGCATGGTGAAGGATGAGAAGGAAAGATATATCAAAAGGGTGGACGTGGATGTGGAGGATTTGGCAAAGGCAACTTTTCCGAGTTCTTTAAATCCGTTGAAGAGTATGACAAGACACTTGAACGCAAGCTATGTTAACCAACTCTTTGTGGAAGAAAGAATACCATTAATTTGAACTGACCTCTCCTAGAGGGTATTATCCATTTAAAAATTACACACCACATCATAAATAGTGAAGAAAAAATGGAAAGCATGTGATCAGTTCAAGGTGATATCCCACCTAATCAATTTCTTGAAATGGAAATATAGTTAGGAGAGCTCAAAAATCACAATAAATACTTTGAGAAAGGTTCTTAGTACTACCTAAACTCCCAGCTATTGGGTACTATCCATTTTAAAAATGACACATGATATGCTTTTGTCTTTGAATAACTAGAAACTCTAGTCTCTTCTATGTTTGGGACCAATGAAGGAAATTTTATGACAGCTAGCAAGTTTTGCACATTTAAAATTTCTCAAAGAAATATACACAGAAGGAGGTGTATTCAATTGCCTACAGGCTACAACAAATTTGGAAAATTTCTTTTTTCCTTTTGCATTTCCTTTATAACCTTCACATTTTGTGCTTGTATATTATACTCCACCTAATAAGAAATGTGGGGCTTTTCACTCAAAATTCATAACTTTTTCACATTTACAGTAACTATATTGGATTCCGATTAATTTAAAGTCGAATCACGTCAGATCTTAAATAGAGGAGCTACCAGCGTCTAATATTCTTTTCATTCATAAGATTCTAATTTGATACCTTGTTTAATTAGTATGGAACTCAATTCAACATGCTTTAGATAATATCCTATCTTTTGTAAAATCAATTTCAACTTTTTTTATCGGACCTTATAATCAAGGAAGAAGGGGAGCAACCACAAACTTGAGAAAGAAAATTAAAAAGATCGCAAGAGAAGAAGAGAGTGAGAGAGGGTGGTTAGGGTTAACTCCCACATTATAATTCATGATGCCAAGAGAAGAAGAAAATTAAGATAGTCGAAAGGTAGAAAAAAAAATTGTTGCCAAGTGTAGCCCAAATAAATAAATACCCGTCCCCAAGGTACTCTCAAAACAATCATTATTCTCCAAAAACCATTTCCAATCTATTGTATCATTAATTCAGTATCACACTGAATTATTGGCCAAGAATGGGCAAGAGCAATGGCTTCAACAACAACATTGTTGGGTTCCCCAAATTGGTCCGCACCAACCCCATGTCCGACCGCTTCAAAATCAAGCGGTTTCACCATGTAGAGTTTTGGTGCAGCGATGCCACCAACGTTTCTCGCCGATTCTCATGGGCACTCGGCATGCAACTTGCCGCCAAGTCCGACCTTTCCACCGGAAACACCGCTCACGCTTCCTATCTCATTCGCTCCGGTAACTGCAACTTCCTCTTCACAGCTCCCTACTCTCCCTCCATTTCCGCCACCACCGCCTCAATTCCCACCTTCGATCACGCTGCCTGCCGCGCCTTCGTCGCCTCTCATGGCCTCGCTCCACGAGCCGTCGCGGTGGAGGTTGAAGACGCTGAGGCTGCATTCTCCATCAGCGTCGCCCACGGCGCTAAGCCTTCGTCGCCTCCTATAATCCTGGAGGATCAGGCTCTTCTTGCCGAAGTCTTCCTCTTCGGCGACGTCGTTTTGAGGTTCATCAGTTTCAACAAAGCGGAACCTTGTCCCTGTTTCTTGCCCAAGTTCGAAAACATGGAAGAAGAAACTTTATCATATTTATACCCTTTGGACCATGGGATTTACCGGCTAGACCATTTGGTCGGAGGCGTGCCGAAACTCGGTCCAGTGTTTTCTTACTTGAAGGAGTTCACAGGGTTTCATGAATTTGCAGAGTTCACTTCCGAAGAAGTAGGAACTGTTGAAAGTGGACTAAACTCTGTCGTTTTAGCGAACAATAATGAAATGGTTTTGATTGTGATTTGCGAGCCGGTGTTTGGGACGAAGAGGAGGAGCCAAATACAGACATATTTGGAGCATAACGACGGTGAAGGGGTACAGCATTTGGCGTTGATGACTGATAATATATTCAAAACCTTGAGAGAAATGAAGAAGAGAAGTGCCGTCGGGGGCTTCGAGTTTATGCCGCCGCCGCCGCCAACATATTACAGGAATCTGAAGAAGAGAGTTGGAGATGTGCTAAGTGATGAACAAATTAAAGAGTGTGAAGAATTGGGTGTTATGGTTGACAGAGATGATCAGGGTACTCTGCTCCAGATTTTCACTAAACCCATTGGAGATAGGTAACTTTCTATTACTAATTGTTAATTATTCTGTTAATTCATTAATCATGTTAATGTTTGAATCTTGTGTTCTATTTGTTTTTTTGACAGGCCAACCACATTCATAGAGATAATTCAAAGACTTGGGTGCATGGTCAAGGATGAACAGGGAAAGATGTACCAAAAAGGTGGATGTGGAGGGTTTGGCAAAGGTAATTTTGCTGAGCTTTTCAAATCTGTTGAGGAATTTGAGAAGTCCCTTGAACCCAATAAAGATTGCTGATCAATCTGATGTGTACCTTAATTAAACTAAACAATTAACATCTTTGCTTCCCTTCTGCCACGCAAGTTGAATAAGTTTCTTAATCCAGTTTGGGGTTATTTACCTGATTTATATCAATAAAAAGGTTCATTCTCCTCTTGGTAATTGGCATTAACATATCTATGCAAGACTTCACTCCCTATACATTAAGTACTGTAATAATTTCTTGTGTAATTCTGAGAAAAAAGTATAAATATTCTATTCTAGGTGCTTAAGAAAGCCTTGTGGCATTTCTGCAGTGTTAATTAAATTCATGGAAATTGTTCCTTTCTTTTCCAAGTATGGTATATATGGAAACTCAATTTCTGTCATTTAGGGTATATTTTTGAATATTAAATACGTAATTAATTATGAAATGAGGTGTGTGTCAATCTCTTAACCGATTTGTGGAGTCTAAAAACTCAACCGATAGTGTATCAAATAAGTATCATACATAATTAATTAAGAAATATGATATAGTCTAAAAATTTCATTGTCGGTGTATCAAATAATTGTACTTTGTTAAATTAGGCAATAAATTTGGTAACTCAATATTGATGAAAGGTTAATAAAAATTTTAAGAAAACAAGGGTTACTAAAATTTCTGAGCATGTGAGGTTATCAAATTTATGTGGAGTCATAAATAGTATTTCGGTAATTTATGTTACCTTGATTCGTTAATGCTATAAATCTGCTAACATTTTATATTGATGAAAGATTACTAAAATTTGTAAGAATGCAAGATTACTAAAAATTCTAAGAATGTGAGGTTACTAAATTTTTGTAGAATCCTAAGAAATTTTGGTAACATATGCCTTTTTCATTAAATTTTGCTTTAAATTTGTAACCTTCAGTATTAATGATAGTTTAGTAAATTTTCTTTTAAAAATGTAAGGTAAGTTAAATGTTTAAGGAAGAGTGGTTAACTAATTTTAAGTAGAGTCCTAAGAAGTTTATCATGTACCTTTTTTTTTGTTAAATCCATTATATATGGAAAATTATACAATACACTGTTAGTGAAGTTTAGCAGACTGCACATGCAGAGTTAAAAATGGTTGACATTTGTCCCCTTAGGGAATAATTTTAAATATTAGGGTTTAGGGTTTAAGATTGAGCTGCAAAGTAAATTGTATGTTTGAACATCACAACAATTAAATTAGCAAAATAACTAAATGACCCATTAATAATGTTACTTAAATGCTTAATAAGCTTACTAAAGAACTAAACAAATCACTTATAAAAATACTTAATGTGATATCTCAAGAGTTTATAAGGTTAATGAAAGTTTAATAAGTTACTAAAATACTTAATACAATTACTAAATTGCTTAATAAATTATAGATAAGCTTACTAAAAAACTTAATGAGAACATTAAACTTGGTTAATAAGAATTTAAATAAATAAATAAATAAATAAATAAATAAATAAATAAATATATATATATATATAAAGTTACTAAAACCCTCATTAAAATTTTCAAATAAAGATTAGTAATTAATGTTATTAAAAAATAAAAATCTTATAAGTTTTTTTTTCTCTTAATTATAATATTATAAGAAAAGCTTACTAATGTCTCTAAAATTATATAAAATCAAAAGGAAACTTCAATAAGCTTACTAAAAAGCTTAATGAAGTTACTATAAAGCATATCAAGATTATAAAAATAAGCTTAATATGATTTCTGAAAGGTTCAATTAAAACTTAGTATAAAGAACTTAATGTTGTTGTCAAAATGCTTAATAAGAATTTAAAAAAGGGTTATAAAATTAATTAAAGAAATACTTAATAATAAGGTTATCAAAAACCTTAATAATTATTAGGTTTAGATCTTAAGATTTTGAGTCAAGTCTCACCGTATGTGGGTTTTCTCCAATTTTATGTTTTGATTTAGTTGTTTGTTATTATAATAGTTATGTAATTATCAATGTTTGTTGTTTGGTCCTGATGATTTGGCATACATAAGATATTATGAAATGACTGTAAATGATATCTGAATATTGTGTATGTTTATACCTCAATTTACAATTGAGGGTAAATTGGTCTTATCATAATGATAATCAAGATGTGTGGATAGGATTTAATCAAAATTCCTAAAGAAACTAGGTTTTTGCATCACCCTAGTTCAAATTGAATTAGGAAAATCCTGTAAGTTAATTGCAAGGGCTGAAATTAATTAATTATTAATTAAATAATAATGATTGAATAATTATTATTAAAAATCTCATGAGTGCTGCCCCTACCCAGGTGAGTGGCAGAGAGAATCAAATCAGAAGCAGTTTCCTTTGATATTGCTGCCTACTAGGGAGGCAAACAGATAAAAAAGGAAAATTGCTTGTCATCTGCCCATGAGATGAAAAATACCTCATGGACATACATAGCAAGGCCCAAATCGTCTCCCATACAGAGGAGAGGCTGCCCTCTGCCCTGCAGAGAGATATTTTTCTCTTCCTGCAGGAAGGAGGCAGAGAGCTAAAGTTTGTCAGCAAGAGAAACATCTGTGTATATGAGAGAGGCATGAGATTTTCAACCTCACACCTCCTCCATATATTCGACCAACCATAGTAGAGTAATCGTCTAGCCTCCTCCCCTCCCCGGGAGGCGAAATTGCAACTTATATTTTGTTCAATTAAGGACAAAATAGTGAAATTGACCAATTGAAGAGGCTAGAAGCTGTGATTTCTTCTAGGGAGCACACCATGATGATCCTTGAGCTATGTAGATCATCTTGGTAAAATTTCACCTCATTCTGACATCGGAGTAAAACCAAATTCACCATGATAGAAAGCTCGAATTAACTTGGGATTTTTTCCATGATCTTATGAAAATATTCTAAGCCTACTGGTGAAATTTTGGTTAAATCCTAGATCATTTGCAACTTTTGCATTCTTTTCAATTAAGGACATACGGCTTTCTCACCCCGGTTTAAGCCATTTTCTTAATTAATTATTATTTTCATGATTTGAAGAGCTAAATATGACTAAGTATGAGTAATTTCGTGGCTTTGATGATCAAAGTTCAATTCATGATGTCAAATGGCCACTACTTAGTCAAATTAGCTAAATTCAGCACAAAAGAAACAACAAAAGCCTGCTGCACTGTGATAGGCAGAAGGAAGAATTGTCATCAACTACCCAGGAGGTAGATTTTCGTCTCCTATCTTAGCAAAGTGGCGCCCTTATGCATATCTTGTCCTCTCCCCAGCAGTTGGATGCAGTCAGAAGAAGAAGAAAGCTTCACTACACTTTCCTAGAAGCTGTCATCTGCATAGGAGGAGGATTTTGCCTTTCTCAGCAAGGCAAGCCCATTAAATGCTCAAGCCCAAACCGTCCCCTATATAATGGGAGGCCATTCTCATGTTTCAGGCAGATTCCGCATCTCAGACATTTCTCCCGAGAAATCAAAAACCAGCTCCTGCAGCTACAAACTTGCTCCGCGCAAAAAACCAAGCTCCATGCTTATTTTCTCTCTGGCTCTGCACCATTTTCACCCAATTCATCACGATTTCTTCACTCGTTCTTCATATTTTCCTTGATTAGATCTTGTCTCAGGACAAACAAACACTCTTTTAGTGTTTTTCTCTTGTTTCAATCTTGTCTCCGGACATACAAACACTGTACACGTGTTCTTCATTTAGAAATAACAGATCAGTTTGTTATTTCCTTTTCAATTTCAATTGCAATCAAAGCAGATCTCTCAGATCTGATCCAAAAAGAGAATAGGCCCAGTTATGAGAAGTAGTTCGTGTGGATCCAATGATTTAGATGCTCCGGTGTGACTTTGATCCATTCCCCACAATCGTTCTGATATTTTAATCTGCTGCTCCGCGCACCAGATCTTGTTTTTACAACCTCTTTGTCAATTTCAGCAAATTGACTGGCACGCCCTTACGCTGTCATAAAGAATTCTCCGCGAAAACTCTAGCAAGAGATTTTTGGCGCAACATCTCTTTTTGGCACGCTCAGTGGGACAAGCACACCTGCTCTCCCTCTTTGGCGCCTTCAGTATTCTTTTTTTGTCTCCAAAGCCGGCGATCCCCGGTTCTCTTTCTCCTAGTCACTCAGCAAGGTGCCCGCCTCACTCAAAGGTCCACACCAAATCACTTTCCTTGGCACTTGAAGCAGGATAAGACAACAGATTTCTCCTCCTCTCAACGTCTCAGGGTAACTTTTCTTTACTTTTTCTTCTCCCTTCCCCTCTTTCTAAGTCTTACCAAGTGGTAAACATGCCACCTAAGGTTGATGAAGGCAGATCTAGCCATGTTATGCAAACCAGAAGCAAAAACGTGGCAGATCCTTCACAATTGCCTTTGGAATTTGATTCAAAGATCTTGTTGCAATACCTCACTGAAGCCATGAATGAAATTTCTTTGGCACAAGAACAAAGAATGCAACAACTTATGAGATCTATAGATCAGATGAACACATCTCATGACCAACTTAAGGAGGCTAATGACTCTTTTAAGGAGCAGATGATTCAAGACCGTGAGAACATCCTAGCTCAGATTAGTCAAGTAGAAGATAGACTCGGGGGGTAAATCCAACAGATAGCCCAAGATCCGAGATAAGTTAACATGCCCACACTTCTTCCTCCACCTGTGGCGCCATTAGCCAATAATGGTGCCAACCAGGTGAGATTTCCACCTCAAGTGGAAGTGGTTGGTAACAACAACTTACCACCTCATAGGGAAGGGGTAGCAAGAGGTGAGAGTGAAGCTGATCTCATCCTTGGGCACCAAGAAGCAGTTGACCATGCACCTGATAACGTGGAAGAGGAAGTCAACCCAGTTGGTCCTCGAGCTGCAGCTTATGTACCACCTCACGTGAAGAATGGTAATGGTAATGGCGCAAAAAATGGCCATCAACGCCATCTTGCTCCACGCCATCCACCTCAAGGTGTTGATACGCAAGGCCCAGTAAATCAGAACCACATCAGGAAGATGATTGAAGACATGATTGGCCCCGCTTACAGGCGAATAGGCAGGCCATCTTTTCAGAAGCCTTACCCTGAGGAATATGATAGAATATATCCTCTACCTCGTGGGTACAAGGTCCCTGACTTCACAAGCTTCTCTGGCACCTCTAGCGAGCAGACGACTCTGGAGCACATTGCTCGTTTCACTGTGCAATGTGGAGAAGCCAACTCTGGCTACCACAAGCTTCGCCTATTTCCCAACTCTGTCACAGGTGCAGCGTTTACTTGGTACATCAACTTACCACCCAACTCAGTAAGAACCTGGGAGGAGATGGAAAGATTGTTCCACACACAGTTCTATAGAACTGAGCCTGAGGTCTCCATGGCAGACTTGTCATGCCTCTACCAAAGAAAAGGGGAGTCAGCTGAGGAGTACTTAGCTCGTTTCAAGAAGCTAAGGAATAGGTGTCGCACACCTCTCCAAGAGATAGAATTTGTGCGCCTAGCTCAGAATGGACATGGACTTGACATAGAACTTCGAAAGAAGTTCGAAGGAGTTGACTTCAGAGACTTCTTCGAAATGTCAACCAAGGTGACAAGATATGAGACTCTTCTTCGAGAGGAGAATGAAAGGAGAAGTTCATCTTATGGCACTTATTATCAAGAGCCAAATTTTGAACTTGGAATAGCTGAGGTCAAGGCAGATTGCCCCATTGAGTGTCCATGCCTTGTGAAGGCAGGAGTAGGACACCCTCAGACCCAGGAAAGGTTTGCTACTATGTACCAGAGACAAGCAGAGAAGAAGCCTTATGAAGGAAGCAAAACTTATTCGTTTGATACTTCAAAAACAAATGATGTTTTTGACTTCCTACATAAATCGGGTATGATTAAGTTACCACCTGGACATGTCCTTCCTTCAACAGAGGATATAAAAGGAAGAGAATATTGCAAGTACCACGACTCCTGGAGGCACCCAACCAACAACTGTACTGTGTTCAAAAACATAGTACAAGAAAAGATACAGAAGGGAATCTTGAAGTTCCATGAGACGCCAAAGAAAGATATGGGAGTTGATAAAAATCCTTTCCCAGCTCCTATCCACATGGTCGCATTCAACCTCCCAAAGGATGGACAATTGGCTAGTAAGGAGAGGGAAGAAACAACTCCCAAAAGGTCAAACTTGGCTCCAAGCACCTCCTTGATAGCCAATCCTCAACATGAAGGTAAGTCTTATCACCACTCTGCTAAAGCTAAGAAGTTGATTGATAAAGCTAAGTTAAAAATCCTGGGTGTACATTCAGATCGGCCTTGGAATCCAAACACGGCCGCTGACAAACTTAAAACACCAAGGAGGAAGTTAGAACTTTTCTCATCTAATGATGAAGAAGAGCCTGTGGAATATCTTGATACCTCTTCTAGGAAGAAGGTTCAAAGAAAGTTGGAGTTTTCATAAAAGACTCCACTCCAAAGGAAGGAAAAAAGTAGGGCAAAGCACACTCCAAGCTCGGGGGGCAAGCCAGAAACTTCTTTTCCTCCTCCTAAGCAGAACAAAAGAGAGTATGGCGAACCATCATCAAAAGTGGCGCCACCTCCTTCTCATCCTAGCTCATCTGCCCATCACAAGGTGCAAAGGTCTTCCAAGAGAGAGCACGATCAACAACCACAAGTTGAAAATCATTCTAAGTCTCTTCCGAAGAGGACTAAGCGTGAGATTAGACCATGGTTGGATCCATTAAGAAGGAAGAATACCGCCATGCAGTTGTGAAGAAAAGAAATGAAGCTGAGGGGTGATCATGCACGACCAAGAATGGTCAACCCACCATCAGACACTCCAAAGGGTGCGTGGCGGAAAGTGCAACATCCCAAGTACCCTGTTCAAAGGAATAGGAAAGCTTGGAGAAGACGAGAACTTTGAAAAAGAGCTAAGGCTTGAAATGAAGAAGTACTTGATGCCATGCAAGTTGATGAGAGTGGAAATGAACCTTCAAAGGATCCACCACCTACCAACGAGATGGATGTATCCCTCATGGACTTAGCAGACATGGGAGTAAAGCTATGCAAGGAGAAAATCCTTTCTGAAGAAGCAAGGCTCAAAGCTAAAGCACTTGAGCTAAGTAAGAAAGAAGCTGAACTCCAAGATCGAAGGCAAGCCTTGACTGACATAGTCTATGGCAACGAAGATTATCTTGCCAAGAATTAGCAAGCAGAGGCGCCATCAATGAGGAGGCAGTCCTTGCATATAGAAGATTAGCCATGAGAGCATTAACCATAGGTAGGGGTGTAAGCGAGACAGGACTATTCGCAAGCTACTCGGGATCGATTTGAAGAAAATTCGAATTCGATTCGATTACTGTCGGGTCGAGCTCGAGCTCGGGTAGCTCGAATAGTTAATCCAGCCGAGCTCGAGCTTTTCAGTATTTGACCCGAAGCTCGTCGGGTAGCTCGACAATTATATATATATATATATATATAAATTTTCTAAACCTAATCCCTAATTCCTCTTTTGCTCGAGCTCTCTCAACTCTCTTTCACTCTCTCCTTCCGCCTCCTTCATTTTCAAATCCGATGGTCGCCCGTCCGTTCGCCCACCGTCGACGGATCTGAATGCCTGAGACTTGACCCATTCTTCTCCTTTCTTAAATTTCATAAACCTAATCCCTAATTCCCTCTTTTGCGCGAGCTCTCTCAACTCTCTTTCACTCTCTCCCTCCGCCTCCTTCATTTCCAAATCCACGATGGTCGCCCCTCCGTTCGCCCACCGTCGACGGATCTGAATGCCTTAGACTTGAGGTATTCTTTCCCCTTTCTTCTCCTTTGGATTTCCTTCTGCAGTGACTGGAATTTTCAGTCGGGGTAAATTTTATAACAGGCTTTTTACCACTTTGCTACATATTTCTTTGTTTTTTTTCCAGGATATATATGAAAGGCTTGATCATTAATTCTTAGTTCTTAACCATTTTGCTTGCCAATTTACAGATACTACGGTGGGTGGTTTGCTTATGGACAGTCAAAACTTGAAAACATAATGCATGCTAAGGAGCTTGCTAGGCGCCTAAAGGTTCAAATTTGGTCAATTTGTCTTGATTTAAAATATATGAATCCAAATTAAGCATTTCAGAATTCTCTGAATATGTTTTTGTTTTGTCTTGATGTAATAAACAGGAAGAAGGGGTGGAGATTACAACAAACTCAGTTCATCCTGGATTAAATATCAGAACCAATATTTTTTCATCAGAGGTAATATATATATATCCTTCAAATCATTTAAGATTTTGGTTGATCATTTATACTCCTGGAAATAGTTTTGGTTTATTGGAAGTTCAAAACAAGGTAGACACTTTCCTTTGATTTCGTTATGATGATATATATGCTTGACTTAACACTAAAATCAAACTGCTTGAGGTTGACTTAGTTATAATCCATATATATATATATATATATATATATATATGATAGTTCATTTGAATAATATTCTAAAGAATCTGCCTTCATTGTTCTGTAATTTGAGTTTGTTAATTGTCTTATATATTATATGCCTAATTAATTATTAAGCTGATAAGTTGGTTATTTAAATAAACAATGCATTTATTTCATAAGAAAGTGCTGAGTTGGTTATGCTGAGCCATCTACAAATTCTGAAACCTATATGCTTGCTTATGCTTTCAGTTAGAGAATGTTAATATTGTTTATTTCTACTCCCTTATTAGTTTCCTTGTTTTCATACTATCTATCTATGCAACTCTAATCTGCAAGTTAGTTTTGCTATTTTTCAAGTTTAACACTTTGCACCTTTTTTTTCTCATTTTCAATCCCTCCATCAGTAGACTACTCGGCTATCTATTTGCAACAGAGGAATCCAATCTTGCAGATTAGAGTTGATACTGAAAAAATATTTAGCCTGGTAGCAGTGGTCTTTTTATAATGTTTGATGTGTTTGTTAGTGGAATCTGTCAAGCCTGGAGCTCTAGTATGGACTATGGAACAGATTTTAGTTCATCTACTACTTGATCTTGAACTCTGTTTTTCAGCAACATATATTGTTCTGGTACAATTTGGATGATAAGCTCTAGGATGGTATGGAATTGATTATCATTTGTAATTGGTATGGAATTGATTATCATTTGGTGTAATTGTATGTGGATGTGGTGGATTTTGTTATTCTGGATTTTCGGATTTAATTTCAAAAAATGGAGCAAAAACATTTCGAGCTCGAGCTCCAACGAGTCCGAGCTTAAAAAAGGTTGAAAATCGAATTTTTTAGTCATTATCGAGTTTATCGGGTCGAGCTCGGGTAGCTCGATACCCGTCTCGAGTCGAGCTCGAGCTTTATATTCAGAGCTCGGGCGAGCTCGAGCCGAGTATCGAGCTCGGGAAATTGTGTGGAGCTCGAGCTCGGGTATCTCATT
>AWUE01024787.1:0-42143 GCA_001974825.2 Corchorus olitorius
CGTGCCAAAGATTTAGAAGCCTCCGAGAACAAGGAGCCGCGGCTTGAATTGCTTGGCATGAGTGATGATTTTTGGTGATGATTCTTGTTGTTGCCTTGATCTTTGGAAGCCATTAAAGCTTGAAAAGATGCTGGAAAATTCGGCTAAGTATGGTACCAAAGAGGAGGTGTCGACGTTGGCTAGAAAGTAAGAGAAAAATTTCGGTCCAAGACCAATTTCCTTAAATACAAGCTTAAATTCTTTTAACACAAAGACTTAAGCTTGGGGGGGGGGCATTTTTTATACCTCAATTTACAATTGAGGGTAAATTGGTCTTATCATAATCATAATCAAGATGTGTGGATAGGATTTAATCAAAATTCCTAAAGAAATTAGGTTTCTGCACCACCCTAGTTCAAATTGAATTAGGAAAGTCTTGTAAGTTAATTGCAAGGGCTGAAATAAATTAATTATTAATTAAATAATAATTATTGAATAATTATTATTAAAAATCTCATGAGTGCCGCCCCTACCCAGGTGAGTGGCAGAGAGAATCAAATCGGAAGCAGTTTCCTTTGATATTGCTGCCTGCTAGGGAGGCAAACAGATAAAAAAAGGAAAATTGCTTGTCATCTGCCCATGAGATGAAGAATACCTCATGGACATACATAGCAAGGACCAAGTCGTCTCCCATACAGAGGAGAGGCCGCCCTCTGCCCTGCAGAGAGATATTTTTCTCTTCCTGCAGGAAGGAGGCAGAGAGCTAAAGTTTGTCAGCAAGAGAAACATCTGTGTACGTGAGAGAGGCATGAGATTTTCAACCTCTCACCTCCTCCATATATTCGACCAACCATAGTAGAGTAATCGTCTAGCCTCCTCCCCTCCCCGGGAGGCGAAATTGCAACTTGTATTTTGTTCAATTAAGGACAAAATAGTGAAATTGACCAATTGAAGAGGCTAGAAGCTACGATTTCTTCTAGGGAGCACACCATGATGATCCTTGAGCTATGTAGATCATCTTGGTAAAATTTCACCTCATTCTGACATCGGAGTAAAAACTTTTGCCCGGTTTTCAGTTAAGGACATTTTCGGGGGTGAAACCAAATTCACCATGATAGAAAGCTCGAATTAACTTGGGATTTTTTCCATGATCTTATGGAAATATTCTAAGCCTACTGGTGAAATTTTGGTTAAATCCGAGATCATTTGCAACTTTTGCATTCTTTTCAATTAAGGACATATGGCTTTCTCACCCCGGTTTAAGCCATTTTCTTAATTAATTATTATTTTCATGATTTGAAGAGCTAAATATGACTAAGTATGAGTAATTTCGTGGCTTTGGTGATCAAAGTTCAATTCATGATGTCAAATGGCCACTACTTAGTCAAATTAGCTAAATTCAACACAAAAGAAGCAACAAAAGCCTGCTGCATTGTGATAGGCAGAAGGAAGAATTGTCATCAACTACCCAGGAGGTAGATTTTCGTCTCCTATCTTAGCAAAGTGGCGCCCTTATGCATATCTTGTCCTCTCCCCAGCAGTTGGATGCAGTCAGAAGAAGAATGAAGCTTCATCTGCATAGGAGGAGGATTTTGCCTTTCTCAGCAAGGCAACCCATTAAATGCTCAAGCCCAAACCGTCCCCTATATAATGGGAGGCCATTCTCAGGTTTCAGGCAGATTCCGCATCTCAGACATTTCTCCCGAGAAATCAAAAACCAGCTCCTGCAGCTACAAACTTGCTCCGCGCAAAAAACCAAGCTCCGTGCTTATTTTCTCTCTGGCTCTGCGCCATTTTCACCCAATTCATCACGAGTTCTTCACTCGTTCTTCATATTTTCCTTGATTAGATCTTGTCTCAGGACAAACAAACACTCTTTTAGTGTTTTTCTCTTGTTTCAATCTTGTCTCCGGACATACAAACACTGTACACGTGTTCTTCATTCAGAAATAACAGATCAGTTTGTTATTTCCTTTTCAATTTCAATTGCAATCAAAGCAGATCTCTCAGATCTGATCCAAAAAGAGAAGAGACCCAGTTATGAGAAGTAGTTCGTGTGGATCCAATGATTTAGATGCTCCAGTGTGACTTTGATCCAGTCCCCACAATCATTCTGATCTTTTAATTTGCTGCTCCGCGCACCAGATCTTGTTTTTACAACCTCTTTGTCAATTTTAGTAAATTGACTGGCACACCCTTACGCTGTCATAAAGAATTCTCCGCGAAAACTCTAGCAAGAGATTTTTGGCGCAACAGTGTACCATCTAAAAATACCCTTAAAAAGTTTACTTAAAAGGAAAAAGGCTTATTAAGGTCTAAAAAAAGCTTAATTAATAAGGTGACTAATAAGATTACTATAAAATTTGAAATAAAAAGGAAGGTTATTAAAAAATATAAGTTTACTAATAAATTTATAAAGTCATAAAAAAGCTTAACATTAAAGAAACTTAATTAGTAGTTAAGTAAAAGACATAATAATTTTACTTAAAACTTAAAAGTGTTTATGATTATTAAGAAAAGGAAAATTATCACATCCCTTATTAGTGGAGTTTAGCTGATTGTACAAACAGTTTTAAAAGGGTTGACATGTATGATGTATCTTTTTAAAGTATCTTTTTAGATATTAAATACATGAATTAATAAATTAATAGTGGCCATTGGACATTTGGCCTGATGGTAGAGTACTGGACTCTTAGTTTCAGCATACCTGGACCATGAGGTCTTGGGTTCAACTCTCACGAAATGTGAGTTTAATTTGTAATTTGTTAATTTGTTTGTGTAATTGGTTTGTAGGCAGGTATAGTTTCTAGTTTCTAGGTTCAAAAGCAGGTGTTATGAGATTTAACTTGTATTTGAGTTTTGTTGGCTCATGAATTGTAAAGAGATTTCACTTGTATTTGTTGGGGAAGGGGTTTGTTGGCTCATAGATTAGCACTTCAGTAATGTAGCTGATCATGTAGCGGTGTACGAGCCTTCCTGTGCGTTTGTAATCCCAATTTCTTTAAAAAATTAATCAAAGTATAAAAGTTTTCATGCACTAACAGTGTATTAAACAGTTGTTCACTAAAAAGACATAATAATGTTTTTCTGTAATGTATAAAGATTTAGTAAAATAGAGATTTGGTAATATTTTTCTACGAATCATAAAAGTTTTACACAATATGAGTAAAATAAATATTTAGTAATTCTAAAAATTATATTGCAATTAAACTTTCATAATAAGATAATGTTGATTCCTTTTCATATTTGCTGCTAATTAAAATTTGTTTATTATGTTACTAATAAATTATAATTTTAAACTTCAAATAAATTCCTATGCAACGCATGGGTTCTTACCTAGTTTATCTATACTATACTCTATATAAAAGTACGAATAAGGGGAAACTTTATGTTTTTCGATTGTACCCTTTTTTTCAAATATATTTCTAAATTGCCATTATTAAATAATATTTTAATTATTCCATTATTAAAATAATGGAAATTTAAATTATCCTCATTAATTAGAATCCAACATGGCCAATAGGAATGCTCCAAATCATCTTTAACATCTGAATTTTCGTCCAAAACATTCTCCAAGCCGGTTTAGGAGAAGATCAATTATGTCCAGAAATTTCAAGGGAAAAATCATCCACCAGAACGGCAGAATTAGATCTCAAGGTAAACATAAAAGTTGTAGATCTTGGAATCCTCTTTCCAACGGTAGCTCATTTGCATTTTTCTGAGCTTTGGATCAAAAGTTATGAATTTTCTTCCAAAACTACTCTTGTGAAATCCTGCTTTAAATAGGATAACAATGCTGCATTAGGGCTAAATAATTACTGCATCATAATTATTGATTAAACTTGGACTCCTTGTCTGGGTTTCCATATTATTGAATTGGGCCTAAGAATATCAGATATAGACTTCAAGACATCTGGCTTGACAAGTTGGGTTTCATGGACTCAAACGGGCCTAATGGGCCTACTGGGCCGAAATGAGACAAAATCAATAGTTTCTCCAAATCTATACTATGTATAAAAGTACGAAAAACTTTATGTTTTTCGATTGTATCCTTTTTTCAAAAATATTTCTAAATTGCCATTACTTAAAATTAGACTTTTATGTTATATATATATATATATATATATATATTATTATTATTATTGACGAACCCAATTTCTACTATATATATTATTATTTATTTTTGATTTAATTTTAAGTTTAAATCTTATTCAAACTATTTTTCATATTATATATTTCTAACTACTTATCCAAATTATTAACGATGATAATAAATATGTAGCAAAAGAAAAAAAACGATGATGATAAATATATGATTGTTGCATTTGTAATTTTGGTATCATTTTTCTTAAACGTATGTCCATAGACCATAAGGTACAATGGCCATGAAAAGAGTTTGAATTTTTGTTTTTCCATTTTAAAATTTCTGTTATCTTTGCAGTTATAAAAAAACTACCATCGAGGTATGGTATTGATAACTTTTTGTCATGCTTTGGGAATTTCTTTTTCCTTTATCAGTCTTTTTAACTTATTTTCTTCATTATTTTCATTACAAAGTTTGATGATTGCTTAAAATGATTTTTCAAAATGAATTGAATTTTTAAACGTATAATCGTATATTATAAGAACTAAATCGCATTAGATTGCCAAAAAAAAAACAAAAAAAGAGTAAATTATTTTCTTCATTTTTTTTCAATACTATGTTTGATGATTTTTTAAAACGATTTTTCAAAGGAGTTGAATTTTTAAACGTATGTACGAAATTTGATGATTGTTTGCTTTTGTTCTTAATAAAAAAATTCTATGTTTGAAACTGGGAATGAAATTTAGGTCTTCGGTGAAGGTGTCTGGATTATCATGTCATGTTCTTGCGTAATCCTTTAAATTTAGTGTTTCCTTTGATATTTGAGTTACGTAACTGATGAACCAAATCTGCAAGTGCACAAAGTCAGTTGAAGTAATATAATCCTAGAGTAATCCAGGTGTCGAACCCACAAGGAACAAGAAATTTCTATTGCAATTAATTCTATCAAGAAAAGGAAAATTGAGAGTGATCAAAGCAATTTAAATTAAAAACAACTAAATTATAGAAGCAGAGAATTAAATAAGATGTGAAAACAATAATTAAAAGACTTGGGGCTTCAGGTTTCACCTAATTGGGAAATCAATAATTAACCTATGAATTGAATTGATGCAAAGTTGAAATAGGATTACTCTAAATTACCTATGCGCTCCGTCAAGTCTCCACAGGAATACCTAATTAATCAAATTTAATATTTATCGATGTAAACCTAATTAACTAGATTCATTAAGAACAAGTAATCAATAATCTATCAAGTTAGCCTAAGATTCATGTCTGATCCAGTCTAACCTGTTTGTTTTCCTAGTGCACAGATTATGCTTCACCCGTCAGTACATGACACAATCTCTAAGATAAATTATATGATGACCAGACATATAATTTGCATGAAGAACAAGAAAAACAAATCCAACTTAAAAAGATCAATTCAAAACATAAAATCAAATATTAATCCTCAATTGGCTACACCTAAAACCCTAATTAGGGATTTAGCTAGTCATGCTCATGAAAATAAAAACTTAAACTATAAAATAAATAAAGAATGAGAGGGGAAGAAAACTCCCTCAAGTTGTCTTCAAGAAAGTAGAAGAGAATTGTGGAAAAATTGTGTGTTATGCTAAGTACAAAGCCTCCCTTTTATATAATTCTAAACCTAAAAGAAATATGAAAAATAAAATAAAGATTACAAATAATTAATAAATCCTAAAGGCACCATAAATAAGTGGAATCTGACTTTAATTGGCCCAAAATTCATTAAAAATAATTATTGGTTGAAAATAGCTGAAAACTCATAAAAAAAAGGAGAAAAACTGGTCAAAATCGGATCCAATCAATACGCCCATGCGTGTCCAAGATCTGCCTGTGCGCGGCTTATCACAGGCTGATTACGCGTCTGAAAATTTACTCGCCCGTGCGCGGCTTGTAACAAAAATTCCATGTGCAACTTTTTCTACCATTTGACTTGGCAAAATTCCTCTTTGATGCTTCCAACTTTCATTTTCCTTCAATTTGGTCCCTTTTCTTCTCAAAATCTTCAATTGAGCCTATGAAACAAAATTAAAGGTAAGCTCCAAATAATCAAAATAGATAATAAAAATCATCAATTATAAAACCGATAATTATGTAAATTATGCACTTATCAGTAACACTTTTTTCAACATTATTCTATTGGAAACATAAAATAAATTAATTGTATTGTGTGATTTGATAATTTATACCGTTGCAAGATTGTGAATTTCATATAATTTCCCACAACTAGAAGAGATGATTATATTACAATGGGATTGGAGGTTAGATGCACTAAGGACAAGGGTTAAACGTGAGCTGTTGAAACTTCTTAGAGAGTGAGGCTCATCAATTAAATAGAGAAGTTCGTGTGATCTATAATAGAGTAGACCATGAGATAAGGGCCCCAAGTTATATGTCTGGAGGGGATTCTCTTTGATATTGGAGTTAGTAGGATATTAAAATGTTTGGAGATACTGAAGTTAATGGGATCTTAAGGTGTTTAGAGAGTTTAAGATCTAAAGAGTGGAGATAATCAACTTTTACCTTATGTGTGGAGTAGTTCTCTCTCTATATATAGTGTGGCTTTAGGCCGTTCTATATGGACTCAACATTGCCCCTTAGGTATGAGGGCGGTTCTAAAATGATTGTATAAACGGCTATGAAACTGAGCGTCAAGTGGGCAAGTTGGGACGATATGAGCTAAACAGGCTTACCGGTCGCATAATTAGATAGTGTCGAACATAAGGGTATTCGATCTGAATGTATGCTCCATGTGGGGAGCGTTGAGTCGTAGAATACTCGATTTGGTAATACGCTCCTCTGTTTAAATGTATGGTGCTCTATGAGATGAATGGGAGATATGCCATGAATGCCGAAAAAGGGAGTGCTTAATTTTTTAGAATTGAGTAGGAGAGTGCGCTCTAGGAATGATGGTGGATAGGAGAACTCGAGTTGATAATGTACTCCGTAGAGGAATATCAAACGATAGAGCTCAAATAAATAATATGCTCCATAGAAGGTTGATGAGCATGAGAGCACTCAAACTGATAATGTACCATTTGGAGTAATGTTGAATGAATGGAGTTCAAATTGATAATATACTATGTGGAGGATTAGTGCTGAATGGAGGAACTTAGTGTGATAACGTGCTCTATATACACCGAGTGGAGGAGCTCAATTTGAATATATATATGTATATACTATTAAAGGGAGGAGTTCAATATGAATTATATATATTTGTACGACTGAACGAACGAGCTCGTTCTGTGAATGGAAGAACTTAATATGAATTATTTATATAGTGCTAAATAGAGGAGCTCAACCTGATAATGATATATAATTTTATAGAGAGATTGTCCAAATTTCATACTATAGTATCAAAAAATTATAGGGAGATTAACAAAATCTCACAGGGTGGTTATCAAAACTCATAGGCAGGTTACAAAATTTCATAGGAAGATTTATTAAAGTTTCATAGTTAGGTTATCAAAGTATCATATGGAGTTTATCACAATTTCATAGGTAAATTATCAAAATTTAAGAGCATATTTATCAAAATTAAATAGAATAATTATAAAAATTTTATAAAAATATTCAATCGAAACATGTTGGACTACGTACGTTATCACGTGCAACGCACGTGAAAACTAAAACTAATATAATAAAAAGGTTCATTCCCCCCTTGGTAATTGGCATTAACATATCTATGCAAGACTTCATTCCCCATACATTAAGTACTGTAATAATTTCTTGTGTAATTCTGAGAAAAAGTATAAATATTCTATTCTAGGTGCTTAAGAAAGCCTTGTGGCATTTCTGCAGTGTAAATTAAATTCATGGAAATTGTTCCTTCCTTTTCCAAGTATGGCATATAAGGAAACTCAATTTCTGTTGTTTGGGAAATCATAGAAACAGTGTTTTGAGGGCAGGAAGTAAATGATCTGAGAGAATTTTGTTTGCTCTCTCTGAAGGGTGGACGGAATCCCAAAATACATACTTATTAGCATCCGGACAAGTGAATGGAGCAAGCCGATTGCAAAAAATAGACGACTCAAACAGCCCTGTGCCACAACATCCTTGTCCTGCAACATCAAATCCTGACAACCAACAACAATTTCCATATCAAAATCAACATCTAAGTTTTGTCTGACTTCAGTTTTCTTAATGCATATTTCTAGAACTAAGAAAATGGTCTGATAATTAGTAGGCCGAAGATAGTTAAAAAAAAAAAAAGAAAAAAAAGCTACCAAATTCAGAAGGCCTTTCGATGAGCTGCAATAGAGGGTCATACCAATCTGCAAACAACAGTTTCAACCCAGGAAGCTCCTTGTTTAGCTTTGCCCCCAAAACTTTCAACTTTCCATTGAATTCCAAGGCATCCCTGTTGTGTTTCTCATTGCAGTTAAAAGGGTCCTCAAAATTTGCGATTCTCTCTTTTGGGAAACAGCCCAATGGAGGAAGTCCTAAGAAGGAAATCTTTCGAGCTCCTAGACTGTAAATCTGTCTAATGAAATTCTCAGCAATCCCAATAAGGAAATCCTCATATTGTTGAAAGGTGAATTGGGATTTTCTGATAGGAAGAACATAATAATTTAACTGGAAATCATTCGTTCCTAAGCATATTAGATACAAGGCTTCAGAGATTATCATGTTGGCCTTGTCATGATCACCAAGATAGGCTCTCAATTTCTTTTGGTATTCCTTGTAGTATTCCACTTGCTTCCACAGAGGAATCACTTTCTGCAATGTTAAATAAATATAGGTAACCAAATCCATATAAATACCACTCAAATTTTCACCAAAAGAAAATGGCATAAGAATCTAAAATTTGAATACCCTTTAAAAAGAAGAAGATAAAAGAAATTGATCATGTATATATATACCAGTAGATCAGCAGTAACATTATCGTAGCCAGTTGAACCAGAAGCAAAGCTGACTCCAGTTGCCAGGTCCGAGATATTTAAGCTAGGATCCAAGTAAGCAGGGACAATAGGTTTTAGACCAAAGCTCTCGGAAATGAAGTCAGAAGGAAGGCGACCATTGCAGAAACGTCCCGTTGGGGTGCCACCAGGAAAATCACGGCCATAAGGCTCAAAATTGGCCTTGGCAATCGTTGGAATGTAATTGTTGTTGCCTGAATCTACGTATGAATCCCCAAAAGTTATAATAGCAGAAACTTTAGCTTGGGATTTAGAAGGCAGAAGAACTAACAAGATTTTGATTATAATCCAGGGAATGTTCATGTATGCCATGCCGGTAATCTAACCGTAAGGAATGAGCTAATTAATTCTTAATTGATGAAACAGTAACAAGATTTGGATTATAATCCAGGGAATGTTCATGTATGTATGCCATGCCAGTTGGGTAATCTACTATATGGAGTACTGAGCTAATTAATTCTTAATTGATGAAACAGGGGCTATAACGCACCGCAGCATCAAAGGGCATGAAGCTAATTGGTATGAATCTAAAATTTGAAGATAACTAATATTAATAACAGTTTTAATTAATCCTTAGGATTCTGCTTTGCTAAACAATTTAAATATATTTCTCTATATTCAATTCAAGCCGTTACATGTATATAGTATAAAGCCACTTCCTTTTTTTACTTTGTCGTGACAAAGTTCTTGCATCTATCTGATCACTCTGCATTTTTTCAAGACCATCCCATCGGCATCCATGGCTAAAATCAATGTGTCCATTTTTTTAACTCTCTTTTTATTGTTGGTCTTGAAGAAGCTTTGAGAATTCTTTATCTTACTTGGCTAGCGAAATCAAGACTCTCTTCTAGCAGCACCAAAGAACAGGGAGGAGAGCTCAATTAAAAGCCCCAAGAACGTTTATGTAATAAAACAGACGCTAACAGTTGAACGAAAATCCTCTGCCCCAATTTTAGTGTCCCACTTGTGCCATCCATCAAATAATGACACGTGTTCCTTTTCAGTTTTTAATGTTATTCCTTGTTTGCGTAATTAAATTAAATTTTATATTTTCATTCTAAAACCCTATGGGGAATGTATTAAAATTTAGGACTAACCCTTATATATAATTTATTTATTGTTAATTTGGGGCTAAACCTAGTGTTTATGTGGGTTTCTTATTTTATTTTCTTGTATAAATATTATTTGTTAAAACTTAAAAACAAACAAGGTATAACACAAGGGACATGTGGCATGATTTGGTGAATGAGGGCATGAAGGGGGCACAAAACTTGGGGTAGGGGATTTCCATCCCTAACAGTTTGTCAGGTTAACTTATGTTTTATAAAATGTTTATATTTATTTATTTAGAAAAGAAAAAAAATGACATGGAAGTCTAGTTGGCAAGAATTAATATAGTTTGGGAAATAAGTTTAGGAAAATTCTAAACAACCATAAAAATTGATCAGAATTTTGTCCCATATGACATTATTTTATGTTTTGTAGCAAAACCTCACTTAAATAATGGTGGGATCAATCTGCTAGACCAAATCATGTAACAACACATCATAAAAGACCAAATTTCGAGTAAATTTTTCTCATCATGTAGCAAAACCCATAAGTTTAAATCTACTATAGAATGGGAAATAAGTTTCTAAACTGTGGTAAAAAACGCGCTGTTCTCTAACTATAAAAAAAGCCAATTAAGGTACCTAAATAAATGAAAGAAGTAACGGACACGAGGCCTACTATAGTCTATCGGCCGTTTGATGGCAATTTTGTGTGTTGGAGACTTGGAGACGTATTCCAAGACGGTACCTAAATTTAAAATAAATAAATAAATAAAATAAAATAAAAAGAAAAAAAAGGTGCATGCCAATATCCCTACGCTAGCTAGGGCTCCCCATGAGAACCTGATTCATGCTCTGGAAATAAACGTGCATGTCTTTATGTTTGGCCATGTTCTTGTTCAAGTCGTTTGTTAGATATATATTTTTCTATATTTTATATGTTAATTTGATTTGATTATGTACCTATTTCTATGTATTTGATGGTTAATTTATTTATATTTATGTTTTTGATACATATTGGAGTGTTTCAAGGTAAAATGAACTAAATTGGAGTTGTTTAGAGTAAGTTGGCAAAATTTCTGTTTCAACCTTTAGAATATCGAACTCGATCTGAAAAGCGGTCGAACCAGTTTATGCGGGAGCAAATCTGGAAATTGGAAATAACGTGGGTTTCAACCTCTTTTTGGCCAAAACTTTTCCCTGCTGGATATTTCTACTTATTTGGGCCTAGGGAAAGACTCCAATACCCCTCATACTTAATTTTGTTAGTTATTTTATTTATTAGGCAATATTTTAATTTTATAATTAATTATTTTAATTAGGTTAAAACACTTATTTAAGGGGATAGCCACCAGGTTTTTCACGTTAGTTTTTAGGTTTAGTTTTTCTGTGTTAGTTTTGTTCTCTAAAGTCAAGAATGGAGTTTCTCTCCATTCTTGAATCTTTTGTAATCTTTCTTTTCTAAATTAATTCAATTTTGAGACTTTCAATCTCTTGGGTATTTGATTTGTGACGCTCTGTGCTTATTCATCTATCTTGTAAGTATTTCAATTTTCTCTGAATTATTTGAATGATTTCATACTTGATTATGTAGAATGGCCATCTATTGTAATTAGATATGATTTTTTTTGTTAGATGAGATTCCTGTATGCAACCGTAGGTAATCAAATCCCATGTAACAATTTAGAGTAGCCCTCTAAGAGAATTTTGGGAATAGGTTGAATGTTGCCTATATTAGTGAACATTGTCTATTGTTGGCTAAGATCTTTCTAGTTCTTAAAGCAACGAGTTACTTGAATATAGTAGACGTTTGGAATTAGGTTAGTACACCTGTTAGGATTTAGTTTAGGGCGTGAGTCAGGACTAATGAAGACTAAGGAAAGATAGGGATTAATGGTCGATGACGTTAATCTACGCCATCTATTTACCAAGTTAGATATCAGTTGATGCCAAGGATTAAATTCTTTTATCTCGAGAGTGTGATTGTCTTGAAATTGGAATATTTATTTAATTGTTTCTTTAATCTCACTAGTATTTTATTTTGTTATTTATTTAGTTTAGTTAATTTCTCCATAAAACCCCCCATTTTAGTCTAATACAACTTTAGGAAAGATAATTAAAACAATAATTCTCTGTGGGATCGACTCGTATTTATCCTGTCTATAGGTTTTGTATGATTTTTATCTTTGATGGAATACGACACCCATCATCGTCCATGGCAGATTTCAGTTGCAAAAGTTGAGGCAGCGTTAAGTTCCTCAACTAGGCACTGCCACCACCATTGCCTTTGCCCTGCCTTCTTCATTACGTTAAGATCCTCTCCACGCTTTCTTTCAACTTCTAATTGGCTCACCACCTAATTAATACACAAATAAACAAGTTAAATTTGAATATACTAAAATAAATTAAGCAAAAGAAAAAAAAATCTTAATGAAATTAACCTGGGTGAGCTGCATGTTGAGTTCATGGACTAGAAGCTGCAAAGCTGGTGAAGTTTGCGGAGGGTTATAGGGATAAAAGTGAGGTAACAGTGGATGACATCTTCGACTTTGGGGTGTCCGAAAGAGAAAACCTTGTTGCCTGCAGGGGAGAAGACAACCATGGCAATTTCAACACCGCAAAGAGTCCAAGTTCATTAGCCTTTTTGAAAAGACCGGCCCAACGTTTCTAGAAGGTTACTTGGAGATTGCTATCTTTTCTCATTTTCACCATCTCAACCTTCTGTCGACCTTCACTCTGCTTCTTCTTCACCATCTCTCTAAATCACAAGAAAATTTAATTTCCAAACAAGTATATATATGAAGAAAATTACAAACGGTTTATGGGAAAAGAATGTTCTTCCTTGATGAATTCTGAAGTTACAATACAACAACTTTATAGGTGAATACATATATAGTGTGAATACATAGCTAATTTACAAGATTAAATCCTAGAATTAAGGAGATCCCTATAATGTCTCTCTATCAACAGATTCTCTATCAAAGATCAACTTATCTTGATTATTTCTATAATCAAGATGTAAAAGTTTAGCATTAGACATAGCCATAGTATCTGGAGGTTCATCACGCCCCTTCAAACTAGGCTGTGGGATGAGACAAAGGCCTAGTTTGACTCGTAACATGAGAAGTGCATGGCGAGCTGTAGACACCCATTTTTGGTATATATCATTTGATTTACATTATTTTTCACTTTATTTGCATTATGGTCATTTAGGGGGCATTTTAGTCACTTTAGTGAAATGATAGTTCATATTTAGCCTATGATAGAGTAATTGATTTAATAAGTCTTTTTAATTTGGTATTCAGTTATCATTGGCATCCAAGATTCAAAAACTCAAAAGCATTTTCCATCTTAACTTTATTACATTTGCATATTACATTTGCATTATAGTTTCAAGGCTTCTGCATTGCAGTTTGGCATCCTTCTCTTCTCTTTTATTTCTATTTTTGACCATTTACATTGGGGCTATTTCACTTTTATTGCATTTAGACTTATTTTTTTGCGTAATTGGGCTATCCTTTTTTGTTGATCATATGCTTTTGGACCTTGGACTTTAATTGGGTGAACTTTGGCACTTGAACTTGCTTTTCGGGCCTTTGGTGATTGAAGTGGCCCAATTTCTTCCACTTTACTATAAATTCATTATTGCATTTCTGTTTTAAAAAATACCAAAAGAAATCAAAAGAACTTTAAATTATTTTTTTCTTATAGTTTAAAGAAGTCTTCCTTAATTTCCTTTTTGCAAGTCTACATAGCTTTAATCACAAAATACCAAAAAATAAGAAATACAAAAGTACAAAAAAAATGGTTAAAAGAACCGAAAATTACAAAAAGAAAATGAAGGCTTTGTTGCGCTCTTTTCAACTGTCTCTTTATTTCAAATCAAAACTCCTGGGGCTTCCAATATTGTTGCTTCCGGCCTGTTGTGCATTCACGGTAACAAGCAGAGTCATACAGTATTTGCAAAGCACTCAATAGAAGGCCTTCAAACGCCAATTTGCCCACTATTCATTTCAGGCCACTGCATTACAAATGAACATTTTGGTATTCTTCTTTGCCATCAAGCAAGCATAGAACACAAGCAAATGAAGCTCAATTCAACAAAATTTCACCATACAACAGTGGGACAAAGGATCACAAATACAAGGGCTTAACTAAGCATGTGAGTTTCAAGATCAAATCCCAAACAAACACCCATTTCAGGAAAATATAGTGCAGATTTTGCAAGAGAATTTAGCAAGTGGCATAGAACAGCAAAGAAAGACATAACAGAATGATTAAAAGGAGAACCGGATTCATTGCACAAGACAAGGCAATACTGTAAACTAACAGAGCAACAAATTGAAGATTGGGACTCCATACAGTGAATTGAAAATGAAAAGCAGCAGAACAACAATGAGCAACAGGATGGCAAGTCAAGGGCAGTCATCGAAGCAATCATTCAAACAAGCATGCCAAAACAGAAAATTCACCATTCATACCAGCAGGCAATTACATGTGATCTCAAAAGGCCTCTCTCACTAAGATATGCTCTCATATTGAGAAAAACACACACAGCAACAAAGCAAGAAATCCCAATTTCAAATGTAGTTACAAGACAGTACCTAAGGGAATTCAGTTTGTGCCAGCTCACCTCTTCACATGTGTACAGTGGCAACAAAATTCATCTGAGGGGAAAGAGAGAACACATTAGTAATGAAATGAAAACTGCTCAGAAAAGACGAAAAAAAATAAAAAGGAAAGGGGGAGGAAACTTCATCAGCTGCCAGCTCACCACACCCACACGTGCATATCAAGTTTCCTGCAGAGAGGACAAATGAGGGGGGATGAGCATAAAAACATGGATAAGTTTTAAAGTTGAGAGAGGAGGACAGTTACAAAAAATTTAGGGTTTACAGAGGAAAGCTTTCATGAGAAAAATGAGGGTTCTGAGATTTTTAAAATAACAAAATACGAAAACAAAAACTTCAGATAGTTTTCGATTTCCTTCAACAACCCAATAAAAATCCTTAGTTTTTAGTTTCCTTTTAAGCTCAAAGTTCATCAAAAACAAAGAAGGAAGAAGTAAATCAAAGAGTTGAAGAAGAGGATTTACTTAGATAGGCCTCGGAATCCATTTTAGACCTTGGTTCAGGTTAGCTTTAGGGTTTTTGCCTTAGACATGTGATTTCAATGATCAGAGATGGTGGATAGATAGGGTTTGAAGAGTAGAATAACATAGTTGAGTTTCAGGGCCATCCAACGGTGGAGTTGGCCGGATCTGAAGAGGATTTAAGCTGGTTTAGGGGCCTTAGAAGTAGGATTCCGGGAAACCAGCACCGGAATTGGACTCAGGATGTCGAGTCGAAGCTTACTGCAAAGTTTCGGCATCATCGGAGCTCCGACGCGGTGGTCCAAGGCGGAGTCTACGGAGGAGACGATTTCAGGCGAAGTGGGGTGGCGGCGCGAAATGAGGGAAAAAAGAAGTTTGAAGAAAAAAGGTCTAGGGTTTAGTATTTATACTAACTCGCTAGACCTGAACCGATCCATAAATTCATTAAATCAACCTGTCCGGCCCACTCATATTGGTAACATCTATTTCACGACTCTAGGCTTATGGTTTGGGCTTTCATTTTATTTATTTGGGCTTCCTAATTGTTATGGACTTTTAATTCTTTTCACTGTTTGATCTTATGGTTTTAGTTATGGGCTTTTTGCTTGCTTGGTTTACGGATTTGGGTTCTAATTTTCATTTATGCTTGGGCTTCTAATTTTGTTTATGTTTGGGTTGTAGCCTTAAGTCATAAATTTGGGCTTTGTTTGTTCTATTTATTTGGGTTTGTTTGTTTATATATGTGGACTTTATTTAAATTTGGGCTTGAGTTTTTATTTACACTCTTATTTTAATACAATATAGGTTTATTTCTTTTACATGGAATAAAATTGGAATTTAGAAATTAAGATTAGTTTCATATGTATCCATATGTAAATTCTACATTTATGTTTCCTTCTATTATTGATTATGCCATGTCATTTGAGATTAAAAAACTTGATCCGTTAAATTCCATTCATATTTCCAAGGCTTGGAATATCCGGATGGGGGTCTTAGCCAGTATGAGTGGCCGGTGCCCGGAAGGTATTCCTCGTATAATTATTCGGTAAAAATTCGCATTTAACCGGAAAACATGCATCACGTGCATTCATGCATCTAGGGTTTAGATTTAGCAATTTTCAATTAATTGTTAAGAAAAATCCAAAAAAAAGGAAATCAAAAAATGAAATAGAATAAAGCCTTTTTTTTCTCAAAATTAAAAAGAGTTTGTGCTTGAAAATTGTTCTATTTTAGTTTTCAAAGATAAAAATCCAAAAGAAAAAGAAAGAATTGAGTCATTCAAAATTTTTTAAAAAAAAACAAAAAGGTTTTCAAAATCCAAAAGATTCAAAATTCAAAATTCAAAAATCAAAAAGAATTTCCCATCAAGTTTTCAAAGTATTCAATTTAAGTTTTGAAAGTGGGAAAGTTCCCATCAAGTTTTCAAAGTATTCAATTTAGGTCTTTTCAAAGTGGGAAAGTTCCAATCAAGTTTTCAAAGTATTCAATTTAAGTTTTCAAAGAGGGAAAGTTCCCAACATATTTCCAAAGTGTTCAATTTAGGTCTTTTCAAAGTGGGAAAGTTCCCATCAGGTTTTCAAAACGTTCAATTTAGGGAAAGTTCCCGTTAGTTCTGGTTTTAGTTTTCAATTTAAGGAAAGTTCCCATCAAAAGTTTTTTTCAAATTAAAGTCGTTTTAAGGGTAAGTTTTAAAGAAAATTCTCTCATGAGGAACCCAAAAAAGAGAACAAATAATAAACAGGAAAGAAAGACTGATTGAGGGGTTCAATCATTGCTTTCAACTCCCAACATCCCTATTTCAAAAAAATCCAAAACCCATTTTTGCTTGTTTATTCGCTAATTTCAAAGATTAATAAAATTTCTTAATGACATGAAAATATTTAAGAATAGAGACAACCAATAATAGAAACCAACAGTTAATTTTAAACTAGTTAGTGTCGTCTTTTTTACGGGCGTCGTGGGGGTGTTAATCCTTCCCCATGCGTACCCGACTCCCGAACCTTAGATTATGGTTAAAAGACCATATTAGGTTTAGTGTTACCTTGGCCAAGCATCGGGTTAACATTAGGCTTAATAATTGGATAGGTGGCTAATCACACCTAGGTAAAAAAAAAAAAAAGATTAGTGGCGACTCCCATAGGTTTCAGTAATTTCTTAAGTCGTCAAACGTTAGGGTTCGGACCCCGGACTCGCACGTTGCAACACGAGGCAAGGCCTTAGTGAAAATATCTGCTACTTGGTTGGAAGAAGAGACAAATTGAGTGACAAGAGAACCGACAGAAACTTTTTCACGCACAAAATGATAATCAATCTCAATGTGTTTTGTCCGTGCATGAAACACGGGATTGATTGTCATATGTAAGGCTAAGATATTATTTGAGAAGAGAACTGGTGGTTTCTTGAGATAAACTCCAATATCACGAAAAACAAAGGATAACCATGTAATCTTAACTGTTGTAGATGCTAGTGCACGGTATTCTGCTTCAGTTTTTGAGCGAGCTACTGTTGCCTTCTTTTTAGCACTCCATGAAATGCATTTACCACCAAGATATGTACAATATCCAGTGGTAGAGTGACGAGTGAAAGAACATCCAGCCCAATCAGAATCAGAAAATCCACATAACTCCAGTGGTTGATGACGTAGAAGTCGAATATCATAATTAACAGTGCCTTGAACATATCTCAAGAGTCTTTTCACCAGGCGGAAATGAAGGTTGGTGGGTTGATGCATTAACTGATAGAGATTTCACACTATAGCAAATATCAGGTCGAGTGAAGGTTAAGTATTAGAGACCCCTAACTATGTTTTTATAAAATGGAGCATATGAATAAATCATTTGGGGAGGAACCACTTTTAGTTGCCATAGGAGTTGAGATGGGCTTAAACTTATGCATAAGAGCACGATCTAATAACTCACGAGCATATTGAGCTTGATGTAGAAGAATACCACTATCAAAATGAGTAACTCAAACACCAAGAAAATAATGGAGTGGACCAAGATTCTTCATGGAGAATTCTCGCCCAAGTGCAGCTATAAAATCTTTGAAGAAATTTGAATTTGATCCTCTCAATATGATATCATCCACATAGACTAATAAAAGAATAGTACCATGAGACGATTGTAGCACAAAGAGAGAAGAATCTGCCACACTACAAGTAAAGCCAAATGATAGAAGAAAAATGCTAAAGCGATCAAACCATGCCTGAGGGGCTTGGCGAAGCCCGTAGAGTGCCTTATTAAGTTTGCACACATAGTTAGGATATTGGCTTTGAAACTCGGGCGGTTGAGTCATAAAAACTGGCTCATTCAAGAACCCATGCAAAAATGCATTTTTGACATCAAGTTGTCGGATCTCCGAATCATGTGCTAATGCAACTGTAAGAACAACACGAATCGTAGCTGGTTTAACAATAGGTGAGAAGGTTTCAAGAAATTTAACATTGGGAACTTGATTGAAGCCTTTAACGACAAGTCGTGCTTTTAGCCTCTCTAATGACACATCAGCCTTGGTCTTTGTTTTGAAGACCCACTTACACCCGACATTATATTCATAGAATTGGATGGTGGAACAAGCTCCCACGTATCATTCTGCATTAGCGCATGGATTTCTTCTTCCATAGCAGCTTTCCAACCAGGATGCTTTAGAGCAGTTTTAACTTACTTTGGTTCTTTAACTTACTTTAGGAAGTGAAGTGGCAATAAAACAAAAATCATCATTAAAATATCTGGAGTTAGGTTTGGTGATACTGTGGCTTTGACGAGTTGCAATTGGTGATGAATTTGTGGATGGCACTAGTGGTTCAGAATCAATAGCAGCCTCTTCTTGTTGAATATGATCAACTGGAATAAAAGGATCTGGATTGTGAACCTCTTCGTTGGTAAGAGTAACATCAGTGGCATTTGCAGGAGTTGAACTATGTGATGGAGTAGTAGCACAAGACACATTTGGAAGTGATGAAGTCCCAAGTGACATATCTTCAAGTGATTGAGTTTCACTAACATGAAGAGGCGTAGATGTAGTGGGCTTTCCAAGAGTGTCCTCATCTGCAGATGAACCTGAACACCAATCTATAAATTCAGTTAAATCACAAGTATCAGAAGGTGCAAATAAAGATCCAGGATCCTTGAATGGAAAAACTTTCTCATCAAAACTTACATGTCTGGATATATACACTCGACCACTTGGTGGATGAAGGCATCTATCCAAGAAAGATGCATGGCAATGAGCGTGGCTCAATTTTGTTCTTTGAATGACTCTTTAGAAAGGGAAAACATTTGCTGCCAAAGACCCTCAAGCAACTATAATCTGGGCTTTTATTATACAATAATTCAAATGGGCTTTTCCAATCAAGAACACGAGATGGTTGTCTATTGATTAACCAAATTGCTATTCCAAAGGCTTCAACCCAATACCTTTTAGGAGTATGGCTATGAAAGTGTAAAGTAAGACCCAATTCAACAATATTGTGATGTTTGCGTTCCACCAAGCCATTCTGTTCAGGTGTCTTTGGACATGTATACTGAAGCTTAATGTCATTATTTTGCAAGAATTGAATGAATCTACCATCAGTGAATTCACCCCCTTCATCACATTGAAAAACTTTAATCTTTTTGCCAAATTGATTCTCCACATAAGCATGAAAATTAAAGAAGCATTGGAAGAAATCAGATTTATGTTTAAGAGGAAAATACCAAGTAAATCTGCTGTATTCATCAACAAAAATGACATAATATTTGAACTTCTGGAAAGATGCAATAGAAGCAGCACCCCACAAATCACAGTGAATAACATCCATAGGAGTATCACAAAATTCATTAGATAGAATAAAAGGGAGTCTACATGCCTTAGTCATTTGACAACTATCACAAAGATGTTCAACCTTATTACCACTAGTGCTTGTAATAAGCTTATTCATCTTTAATAATTCAACTACTTTAGGTTGTGGGTGGCCAAAACGTTGATGCCAGACTTCATCTGAAGTCGTCTTAATTCTGGTTGAAAAGAACATTGCCTTCCCCTTTGTGCCTAAGGCATAGACTCCATCTTGTTTGCTGCCCTTTGCATTCATTTTCCCGGTTTCCCTATCCTTTATCATAACACCAGCAGAAGAAAATTCACAAATGTAAGGATAATTATATGTCGGTTGACCAACGGACAACAAGTTTTTCTTTATCTCAGGGACAACAAGAATATTATTTAACTGTAGATATACCATCAAGAACATGCATATTCATAGTCTCAGTGTGTGAAATATCAAGCAAAGAACCATCACCAATAAGAATTTTATCACAACCACGATATGAGATAAAGAAGAAAGAATACCAGGGTCTGATGTCATGTGAGCAGAGGCTGTTGTATCCGGAAACCAAGAATTATCTATTGGGCCATCAAGCTTCATTGCTGCCATAACTTGTCTAGCTTTCTCATATTGATATGCATGATTGAATCTGTTATAGCAATCTAGAGCAGAATGTTTATGCAACTTGCATATTTGACAAACAATATTAGTCTTACAAGAGTCATCTTGAGAGTTGTTTCCATGACTTAAGAAGCCATTGGAACTGCCTCCACCATATCCATCATTGCGATTGACCCTATTATTATAGGTTTGAGGGAAGCCACGGCCTCTAGAAGAGAATGAGCCGCAGCCTCGTTTTGAGAAGTTTCTGTTGGCCGTATTTCTTTATGACATAAAGGCCATATTCAAATTTGGTGACTTTGAGGTTTGATGTAGAGTTTTCATGGTTTCATGACCCTGAAGTAGTTGGATCAGATCATTACAAGGGGGAATTGGAGGCTTCAACATAGCAGTGATGAAGGATTCCAAATCTGATCCAAGGCCACGAAGAAGTCCAAAGACTTTGGCACGATCATCGACCACCTTTCCTATTGCTGCAAGATCATCACATATATTTTTGAAAATTCGGATATAGTCTGCCATGCTATGACCATCCTTAGTGTGATTTTGAAGGTGTTCAACACAAAGGATACAAATGTCTAGATCCCCAATTTGGACGTATTTACATTTCCAGAAATGTTGCATTTGATGAAACCTTGTTTCCGTTTGTAGGCCTTTTAGCTGAAGAGAAATCTCTTTTCTTAAGTATCTTGAGCAAAGGTGTCTACCAGCACCTTCCAAACTTCTGCAGATGTTTCCAAGCCAACAACAAGGCCAAGAGCTTCTTCTGAGAGCGTGCCTGTAATCCAGCCACAGAGAAGTCTATCAGATCTTCTCCAAACAACATAATCTGGATTTTCTTTTTCTTGATTTACATCCTCATCCTTTGAAACATGGGACTTAGGCATAGGGGTTGCTCCATTGACAAAGCCAAGCATGTCTTGACTTTCAATAAGTCCAAGTATCTGTGTTTTCCACAATAAGAAATTTTTGGAGGTGAATTTAAGTGAAACAAAATTTCCCATGTTAAGAGTGGATGGTGGAGTATGTAGGTGCACCAGTTGATGAGGTCATGGTGGTTGGTAGGATCTGAAAGTAACAAGAAAGAAAAGGGAAATCAAGTAAAATAGAGGTATTTGCACAGAGGTGCTTTTAAGCTCTGATACCATGAAGAAAATTACAAACGGTTTATTGGAAAAGAATGCTTTTCCTTGATGATTTCTGAAGTTACAATACAACAGCTTTATAGGTGAATACATAGTGTGAATACATAGCTAATTTATAAGATTAAATCCTAGAATTAAGGAGATCCCTATAATGTCTCTCTATCAACAGATTTTCTATCAAAGGCCAACTTATCTTGATTATTTCTATAACCAAGATGTAAAAGTTTAGCGTTAGACTTAGCCACAATATCTGGAGTTTCATCAATATATAAGAATGGCAATTTGTTATCAAAAAAAAAAATGGCAATTGATAATAGAGGGGATCATAACAAAATTCAATATTTATATGTTTTTGGTGCAGTTCTCGCATTGGTTTTGCTTTGCTTGATTTTAATTATATACTGAATTGGGAAGATTTTGAATCTGATCTTTCTGATTTGATTTATATATGTGGAATTCACACTCGGCCCCAAATAATAAAAATGCATGTAATTAATGCGACTGCCCTTTCATCATCATTCATCAGTTATGTTCATAGATATTTCCTTGGCCATATCTTCTTTTGACAAAAAGGAAAGGGAATATATATATATATATATATATATATATATATTAGTAGTCAAATAATATGTTTAAAGCACTAAGACACAATAAAAAAATAAAAGATTAAATTTAAAAAGAAATATCAATGAAAAAAAATTACATCATTATCATCAATTCTTGACTGAGTTCACAAACTTATAATTATGTCATTATTGTCGTTGAGGATTTTCTATGAAATAAATTATGAAACTTGAATTAAAGGATAGCATATAGGAAAAAAAACATAAAGTTATAGATGATGAGATTTTTACTTTAAGGCAACTTGTTATAGAGTTCTTAATAAACTATATATATTTTATACTCCGGATGACCATTTTCAAAATCAGCGGGCGGGAATTGATTTTTATTTTGAAATTATTATTTATTTATAATAATTTATTAGAAGTAATTAGTAATATATAAATGAATTTTAATTAGTAACAAACTTAATAAGGAATGGATATTATCTTGTAAAGAAAGTTTAATTGCAATATAATTTTTTTAGATAAGTATTATTAAATCTTTATTTTACTTAAACTATGAAAATCATTATAATTTGTAGAAAAAATATTACTAAGTATCTTTATATTTTGTAGAAAAACATTATTATGTCGTTTTACTAAACAAATATTTGATATATCTCATTGAAATTTTTAGATTGCATATGCAGGTTAAAAATTTAAAACATACGCCATTTCTTAATTAATTTTGTATTTGATATTAAAAAATAAGTTATTATTTATTACATTGTCGATGAAGTTTTTAGATTTCACAAACGGGTAAAAAGTTGACGCATACCATATCTTCTAATTAATTATATATATTTAATGTTCAAAAATCAAAACTATTCCCTAAGGAGACACATGTCGACCCTTTAACAAACGGGTAAAAAGTTGACGCATACCATATCTTCTAATTAATTATATATATTTAATGTTCAAAAATCAAAACTATTCCCTAAGGACACACATGTCGACCCTTTAACCCTAACCCTGCATGTGCAGTCTGCTAAACTTCACTAATGGTGGATAAGATCATTTTCCTTAAAAAATATACACTAAAAAGACACATGTCAATCCTTTAACCCCGTTTGTACAATCTAATAGTAACTACACTAATAGTGGATGTGATAATTTTACTTTTTGTAATAACCATAAACACTTTTAGGTTTAATTTAAGTAACATTATTATGGCTTTTTACTTAATTAATGTTCAAAAATCAAAACTATTCCCTAAGGGTACACATGTCAACCCTTTAACCGTAACCCTGCATGTGCAATCTGCTAAACTTCACTAACGGTGGATAAAATATTTAAAAAATATATATACACTAAAAAGACACATATCAAACTTTTAACCCCGTTTGTACAATCTAATAGTAAACTACACTGATAGTGGATGTGATAAGTTTACTTTTCATAATAACCATACACTTTTAAGTTTTAAGTAACATTATTATGGCAAAACTTTAGCATTCTCAAGTATAAATCTTAAGAAATCAATATCTTTTTTGTAGTTCCCCTAAAAGATGAGATGATAAGAGTTTTCAAAAAATGTTCTAGACATAGTTGTTTAGTGGTACCACTCAAAGATTTTGCAATGGTGAACCGTGTGAAATTAATGGGCAATTGAAGGTCAAACAATTTTTGTTTTTGACTCTTGGAAATTGGTTTTAATAAAGAGAGAGAAGAAATACCTATAGACATCGACCTTGTAGGTTGATGAGAAGATTAAATAAAATTTTAAAACTAAAAAGTGTTGGATTTTCTATCAACTTCCTCTAGATCTCTTAAATCATAATTTACTCTATTAAACTTTTGTATTAACAGACATGAGCATGGGCTTAGTTTGTTGTGTAGCTCATCTTCAATTTTAGTGGCTTCACCCACTAAGCCATTGGAGAATTGAAGAAGATCAAAGGAAGTGATTGGACAAAGGACAAACTTTGCAGAATAGTTTAAAGAAAGGCTTTAGCTAACGGGTGCATGATTGCACCCGTTAGACACAATTCCATATAGCAATATAATAAATGTGAAAGTCACTTTTCTGACCCATTTGAAAAAAATAAATATAGAAACCAATTAGTTTTAAGTTACCAAAATATCCTTCACCTTTTCCCTCCAAAATCAGGCAACAGCATACCAAAAGTCGGTTTTCCCTCTTCACCTTTTCACTAAACTCTACAGACTATACTTTGGCCAAAAAAACTCTACAGAGTATACCAAGCCACTGTTTTAGTTTTCACTTTTCACAATTCTCAAATTTTCTTACACTTTTTTAAAGTAAAAATTATGGAGGTGTAATTTGCTCTTCTATTGTTAAGGTAATTCTTTCACCCAATTTTAATTTTATTTTCTTATTCAACTTATTTTTTCATAATTTGTTTAGAAATGATGGGTAAATTCTTCTTGAATTTTACTTACTTGAACAATTTTTCAATGTGTAGCTTTTTTTATTTAAAAATTGCTATATCTTTTTTCATCAATCTTTTTTTATATGCAAATGCCTTATATGAATAGTTTAAAATTAATATATATGGGTTTAGGCTATTTTAATCAATTTCTATTACTTTCGTTTAGATTCATTTGGATTTATATTAATGTATATATTTATTTACTGTTTGATTGTAGTTATATATAGAAGTAATTTTTTTCTATGTTTTAAATTGGTAGTTTGCTATCAAATGGATGTTGGAATGTCAAACATAACAAAAGGGAAGGTTCTAGACTTGAATGAATTTCCCGAAAATGAAGATTTTGAATTGGATGAGCTTCCAAATAAAATTGAAGGCATAACATCATCACATTGTGAAGCTTTGGATTTTATGGGTGTGAAAGAAAATACAAATTTTGTGGAAAGTTTCATTGGTTTAGATTTTGAACCTTTTGTTGGTCAATGTTTTCTTAGTGAAGAAGAGGCATTTGTTTTCTATAAAAACTATGCACGTAAACATGGTTTTTCAATAAAGAAAGGTAGAGTTGATAAGAAAGATGGTGAAGTGAAGCAAAAATATTTCTTTTGTCATCGTTATGGCAAACCACCTATGAAGGTTGTTGATCCATCAAAGAAGCAAAGGAATAGGAAGTCTTTAAAATGCCAATGTAATGCCCATTTACATATTTCTTTGAACATCCTTTGATATTTTTCTAAAAGAATGGCAAGTCATTAGCTTTGTCAATGATCATAGTCACCCACTATTGTCTCCTTCACAAACTCAATTTCTCCCGGCTTATCGAACTATTGATGATGATGATCAAAAGCGGATTCTTTTGTTAAAAGAGGGGGGTCTTTCAATTAGACAAATTGAACGGGTTTTGAAACTTGAAAAAAGTGTCAAGCATGGAGATCTACCATTTCTTAGAAAAGATATTAGCAATCTTTTTGGTAAAATTCACCGGCAACATAAGGAGGATGATGCAATGGAACTATTAAAGTATTGTAAAGTTGCAAGTGAAAGAGATTCAAAGTTCCAATATACTTATACGGTGGATGAAGATAGGAAGTTGGAACATATCTTTTGGTGTCATATCCCTTGCTTTGATTGGTATCAAGACTATGGGGATGTGGTGGTTTTTGATATTACATACAAGGTTAATGCTTATGAAATGCCATTTGGTATTTTTGTGGGTATTAATAATCATGGAAAGACAATATTATTTGGGTGTGCACTTCTACGAAATGAGACAACAAATGCTTTTCGATGGTTGATGAAGGTATATATTTACTACATATTTTTACTTCTTTTTTAAAATCTTTAAATATAATTATTTATTATTTTCTTTATTTATGATAATTAAAATTCTAATAATTTTTTATTCCAACATAGACTTTTGTGTCTCTAAGAAGAAGCCACCGAAAACAATTTTGACCGATCAAGATCCATGGATGACGGAAGCAATTGCAAAGGAGTTGCCATATACGAAACATAGTTTTTGTATATGGCATATAACGTCCAAATTTAGTGGGTGGTTCACTTCCATTCTCCGGAAGAAATATAAAGACTTTTGTGCCGATTTCTACAAGTTATATAGATTAGATTCAATTCAAGAGTTTGAATTTCAATGGCTTCAAACAGTTCACAAGTATAACTTGCAAGGCAACAAGCATATCAATGGTTTATATGAAATCAAACACTTTTGGGTGCCGGCTTATCTTCGTGATCACTTCTTTGGTGGAATAACAACAACCGGAAGGTCTGAAAGTATAAATGCATACATTAAGCGCTTTATTGGCTCCCGCACTACTTTGAAGGATTTTGTTAAACAAGTAAGTAGTCATTTCTTATTATTAATTATTATCATTATTACTTTAAGTTTAATTAATTTTTTTTTGCAAAGTCTATAATTTAGTTTGAAAATTAAATTTCAGGTTGATATTGCTATTGATGATATTGAACAAAATCAATCTTATGATACTATGTTAGACACATATAGGAGTTCTTCCTTGAGGACATTGTCACCATTAGAGAATAAAGCTCACAATGCTTTGACCCCATATTCTTTCAAAATGTTTCAAGAAGAGTTTGGAATGGCAACTCAATATTCAATTCTTCAAGAACATGAACATACATTTTTTGTACAACATTGCAAGGAAGCAAGTAGTCAAAAGCACAAGGTGAATTGGGATGGAAAATTTGCTACATGTAGTTTTAAGCAATTTGAGTTTTCGGGAATTCTTTGTTGACATGTCTTAAGTGTGTTTCTTCACAAAGATTGCTATGAGATTCCTCAAATGTACTTTCCCATGAGATGGCACCGTCAAGTAATGCAAATGGATAATACACCACATGTAGAAGAACAAGCCTTGGAGGATAGAGATTTGCTTTTGGATGACAATACTATGACTTCTCAAGATGATTTTATCAATTGTCCTCCAATATCAAAAACAAAAGGACGTCCCAAGAGAAAACGAATGAAAGGTGGGAGAGAATTAGCGGAAAAACAAGTGAAGAAATGTGGATTGTGTAAATGTGTTGGCCATAATATTAGTACATGCCCAGACAAAGGAAAGTTTGATGCCTCCACTAGTGATCGGAAAATGAAGAAGAAGACTACCGAAGATATGAGCTTAAATCCAATATTTTCTTTAAAGTTTTAGGTATGTTAAATTGAAAGTAAATTCGATTTTTACTCTCATTGGTTTTATTAAATGCTAATATTAGTTGTTGTTGTTGTTGTAGGTTATGACTTATGAAGAATCTCTATGGATGGAAAATGTTGAAATTCAAATGGTAATAGAGAAAACTGTTTTGTTCCTCTTTCATTTTGGTGAGAGGAAATTGAATTTGTTGATCAATGGATCTTTTTTAGATGTTATGATATGTTTTTTTGTGAGATATTAAATTCCTCTTAAATTTTATTTTGGAGACATTTAGATATTTGATGAGTTTTTTAATTTTAATTTGAAGACAAGTTAATATTCTTGAATCTTTTTTAGTTATTCTATATGAATTTTATATTCATTTGGTAGTTGAGATAAATTTTATACTTTATAAAATAATTACAATTATATGATTTACATTTTTGTATGGAATTTATTATTGAAAGTTATGTATTTGAATTGAAAAAGTTAAATAACTTCACATAAATTATTATTGATGTAAAAAGATAAAAATATGAATTTTTTGTGATAAAAAAGTGATTTTGTTAGTTCTTCATTGTTTTTTACGCCAGAAATACTAGATTGTTTGTTGGATTAACATGATTTTGTTTGTGACTTCCGTATTGGATTATTTGTTGAAATTAAAATTGATAATTCAAATCAATTTTTAATTTAAATTGGTAACACAGTAACAGATTGTTTTAGAATATTTTAAGGATAGTTTTGTCCATAAAACAATAATTCTACACTAAGGGTAGTCTTGTCCATAATTATTTATCACAGATACTTTTCATTGAATGATCCACTTTTATAATTGTATGTGGGACCCATAAATTGTCAGGTTTTACTTTTCCAAAGTCTAACACAAAAAATAGTAGCAACCGAGTATTTTATATGAAAAGCTTTATTTTTTATCATTCCAATACAAAACTTATTACTATTTTAATCTAAAATGGCTGCCTATATGGTGCATGGCTGCACCAGATAAACAGATCCAAAAAGAAAAAACAATGTCTTGATTGGTTAGAATTAAAACTATGGCACTTAAAATACTTCAAATTATTGGAAAACAATTATTAAATGCTCAACTTCCATATACTCTTGATTTATTGGCTGTTTTTGCCGGATGTGCAAGAAAAAAATATCATCAAAATATTTATCTTTTCTTAATTAGTTAGAGAGAGGAATAAGGGAAGATAGTTAATTTCATTCATCGATTCTTATTCTTATTAGTCAAAGACTTAACCATGATATTCATGCACAAAACAGCAAAAACAAATTCTATTTTTCTGTTTCCCAATTTTTCAAAGTAAAAACGGAAAAGAAATATAAAGGTTAGATTAAAACTTAAAAGTGGAATTTGATCACCATTTTGTCCAATTGGATAAAATCTTGATTTTTTTAATTCTTTAGAAATTTTAATTATTGAAATAAAAATACATGTTTATTCTTTAAAGGAATACTAAACTTCTAAAATCAAAAACATAATTAATTAATCAAAATGAAATAAAAATACATGTTTGCCCTTTAAAGGAATACTACACTTTTAAAATTAAAAAGGTTATTTTAGATATTTTAGGTCAAGAAGTAGTGAATGAATGATCTATTAAATTTTTCAAAAAAAAAATCAAAACTTTTAATAATTAATATTTATTGTTTCTATTACCGTACCGTTTTAAGAATTATTATCCAAACAGTCAAGCGGGTCTCACTGCTTGACACCAATCACTGTTAAAACTTGAAACTAATTTTCTCCTTAATCCAAAGTTTCACATTAACGGATTTTTAACTCCTATTTTTTCATAGGTTATTCCTAACTACCAACTTATTTCCTCCGTATTCATAGAAAAATTGATTTTCAATAGAAAAAGTATTTTGGCTATAATTAAAACCATGACCTTTAAAATGTTAGAAAAAATTAAATACTTATCAACGTTACTCCTAATTTAATACCAAAATATTATGAGATTAGAGTGGATTATAACACTCATGAATCAAAATAGTTTTTGGATTTTTTATTTATGGGGTTTGTAAAATGGGTCGTCTACATTCTAAGATGAAAAATCATAATTATATAATTTTCAGTTAATTCTTAAGGACTCTTTTCTGCTTTTTGTATGAAAATATTCGTTGTTAATTATTTATCATCTTTGAATTTTACTTTATTATGCAAATAAAATAAACTTTTGGGATCTGGTAGAAAAATGGAAAAAAAAAACGACTTGATTTGGCTAGAACTAAAACCATGACACTTTAAATATTTCAAATTATTGGAAAACAGTATTATATGTACTGAACTTTGAAATAGTCTTAATTATCTAAGAAAAGATGAAGAAAAAATACATAAAAAAAGATAAGAAGGAAAATCGTAATGATCATAATAATAATTTTACCACTAATAATAATTAATATAATAGTAAGAAGTTTAATAATTATGATAATAAGAGGTTTAATGTAAAAAAAAATTGTTACTACTATTTTAGATTTTGTAATATGGAAAGAAAAACGTAATGATATGGAGTAAATAAAAATAATTATAATAATTATAATAATAAGTTGTTTAATGTAAAAATAATTGTTATTATTTTAGACTTTTTTTAATATGGAAATAAAATCTGACTGGATAGATTACATATTAACCTTTAAAAATATAATTAAAATTTTAAAATTTAAAAGCGTATTTTAGATATTTCATGTCAACTTTTTTAATATGGAAATAAAATCTGGTTGGATAGATTACATATTAACCTTTAAAATATAATTAAAATTTTAAAATTTAAAAGGGTATTTTAGATATTTCAGGTCAAGGTTTTTGAAGTTTAGAGTTATATAATATAAAGATATATGTGTGTGTGTGTGGGGCATATGGCATTTTTCTCATATATATTGAAGATTAAGTATGGATGAATGTAATGAACCAAAAAAAAATGTACAAAATGAAAATGTTTCAATATATGCAGGCTGACACAAAATTAGTAGGAACATGGAGTTTAATTGATCATGTACAAAAAAATTTTGGTTTAAGATTTAGTCATAAACATTAAATGATGAAATGTTGATAATGATCAGTTTCATATTTGAAGTTTTCAACCTCTGGATTTGATATTTGTGTGAATGGTTTTGTGTAAGGCATGCAGGTTAAATGAACCTATAGATTTGTTTCTTAAAAGGAAAGGATTGCAAAGCATCCAGAAACACGAATTATATATATACAAATTCCTTGTTTGGAAAAGAGCCGTTTTAACAATGAAATGGAACAATCATGTAGTCAAAATTAACTAAAATTATGATGGATTAGATCTATCCAGATTGACCACATATGATCTCATTTTGGAATAAAAATTTCCAATTCTTTTAGCAGTTGATTGTAAAGGTGGTAGCTGATTCATCCATGCTGATCATTGCTTGTCATTCAATCAAAAATGAAGAGAGAAGAGACGGCCAAATTTTGAATCAAGCTGTAGCTTTGGATAAGATAAACGACTATATATATATATGAGATATTTTAAGGTGAACTTTAATCTAAAAAGTAAACATCCATCCGAAAGATTCTATAAAATCTAAAGTTTTTAGAGGTGGTCATTAAAGAAAGTATATATTTTCATTTAAGAAGTATATACGTATACAGTATACTATAAAATCTCCAAAAAGAACATATAACTTGAAATCTTGTATGGCCCGGCTAATGGGTATACTATCTATATATCACCCTTTTTAGCCATGCATTGATATATGCATGGTCCACGGTGCTTCTTTTAGGTGTTCTTGGTTAACAGACTGTCAATTGCCACTTTAGGGTATATAAAGTTGCAACCTACCTTTTGTCGGACCATATTCCAATCTGTCCAAGATAATTAGGATGAAAGAACAGCCGCCACTTATAATAAAGAATTCTAATAAGTGGAAAGAAGCTATGTTTTTTAAGTCTAGTCTTGCAAATAATGAAAATAAATGTTAAGAGAGAACTTTTTTCTAGTTTGGGATCCCACTCGACTCTTCTGAATTTAATCCCGGATACAATATAGGTGAATGGTGAATGAGATGATCAGGGTACTCTGCCTCAGATTTTTACTAAGCCCTTTGGACTTTTGAGATAGATAAATATTGCATTTGCCTAATTCCTAGTTTTTTTTCTTTTCCTTTTTTTTATGTCAAACATGTAATTCATGACATAAAAACAGGATAATAAGCAATTTTTATTCTATTCTCTTTCACAGGCCAACCACATTAATAGACACAATTCAGAGAATTTGGCTGCATGATCAAGGATGAAACAGGGGAAGATGCAGAGTTTGGCAAAGCTAATTTTTCATAGCTTTTCAAATCTGTTCAAAAACATGAGAATTCACTTGAAGGCTGAAGCCAAAAAAGAAGTATAAATATTATATCAATTCTAGCTGCCTAAAATGCCTTGTGGCATTTCTGTTCTGTTCAATTCAATACAAATTATATCCTTTTCATCTCCAAGTTACAGTTGATAATATATCCTGCAAATGATTTATTTGATATAAAATCATAGAAACAATGATTTGAGGCCAGGAACTAAATAATCTGAGATAAGTTTATTTGTTCTTTCTGATGGATGAATGGAATCCCAAAATACATACTTATTTGCATCTGGACATGTGAATGGATTATGCTGACTGCAAAAAATACCCGTCTCGAACAGCCCTGTGCCACAACATCCTTCTTCTGCAACCTCAAATCCTAACAATAAATAATCAACAACAATTTTTACATGAATCAGTCTCTTAATTATCCTTTGTTGTTTCAGAATTAATAAACCACAAAATTATGACATATATATAGTAACAAATTTGTAATTACCCAAATTGGAAGGCTTATTGATGAGCTGAAATAGTAGGTTATAAGCATCAGCTTTGAACACTTTCAACCCTGGAAGTTCCTTGTTAAGCTTTGTTGCCAAAACACTCAACTTGCCATTGAATTCCAAGGCGACTCTGTTTCGATCTTCCATGCATTGAAGAGGGTCCTTAAGATTTGTGCTTCTCTGCACTGGCAAACACCCCATTGGAGGAAGTCCTGTCAGGGACAGCTTTCGAGCTCCAAGACTGTAAATTTGCCTGACGAAATTTTCAGCAATGCCAATGAGGAAATCTTGGTATTGTGGGACGGTGAATTGGGATTTTCTGTTTGGAAGGGCGTAGTAATTCTCGAGGAAATCATTTGTTCCTATGCTTATTAAATACAACGCCTCGGAGACTACCCAATTGGCCTTCTTTTCACCAAGAAAGGCTCTCAATTTCTTTTGGTATTCCTTGAAGTATTCCACTTGCTTCCATAGAGGAATCACTTTCTGCAAATGTTAAATGAATCAACGCGTAATTACCAATTCAATTCACCAAATACAGTCAATTTCATAGTCCAAAAAATTATGGCTTAAGCCTTGATGACCATTTCCCCCCTAAACTTTCACAATCTGAACATTTTTTTCCTTGAACTTTTAATTTGGAATTTTTACCGATATATAAACTATTAAAATCGGGACAATTCACCTATTTATAAAAAATTGTTGATGTGTCCGAAAAATTACTGAGGTGGCATGATACCACGTCAGCATTGCTTGAGAGAATAGAGGGTGAATGTTTCAAATTAAAATTTTAAGGGAAAAATTGTCTCAATTTTGATAGCTGAAAGCTTCAAATTAAAAATTCTAACGGAAAAATGTATGGCCCTTATGTAGAACTTTAGGGGTGAAATGGGCATTATGCGGAAAAAATATTAAGATATTAAGCTTATGTCTCGGAAATGAATGATCAAAAAAGAACAAACAAGGAAACGAAAAGACAAAAACAACATCAACCCATATTTAGACTGAATGAGAGAATCAAGATATCTGAAAAGCTGAAGACTTTTAATATGGCTTGAAGTAAAGAATTGTACCAGAACGTCGGCCGTAGCATTGTCGTAGCCAGTAGCAGCAGAAGCAAAGCAAACTCCGGTGGCGAAATCCGAGATATTCAAGGTAGGATCCAAGTAAGCAGGGATAATAGGTTTAAGACCAAAGCTCTCAGAGATGAAGTCGGGAGGAAGGCGACCATTGCAGAAGCGTCCGGTTGGGGTGCCACCAGGGAAATCACGACCATAAGGCTCAAAATTGGACCTGGCAATCGTCGGAATGAAGTTGTTGTTACCTGAATCTACTGATGAATCTCCAAACACTATAATGGCAGAAACTTTAGATTCTGATTCACAAGGCAGAAGTAATAAGATAATTTGGATAAAGAAGATTATCCAGGGAATGTTCATGTATGCCATGCCAGCTCGGTAATGTCCCAGTTAGCTAATTTTATTGACGAAGCAGGGGACGTATATATATGCTAATTAAAGACTAAAGAGTGACGATCAAGCAATAGCATTTAGATATCAATAGTTAATGACTATAGTTCGATGGGAAACATAGAGATATTAAAAAACGGGTGGTAGCTGGCTAGCTTTAATTCGAACTAGCCCCCTTAATTTGCAAAAAATATTAGGTAGAAACTTCATAGTTTGAAAAATCCGTGTTAAGTCTAATGGATCCGAAAATTCCGCGCATGTAAATTTAATGGATCCGTAAATCATTAAAGGGGTTGGTAGCTTGCACTGACCTTGAAAATGATATAATCTATGCTACTCCAAATTTTTTTTGTAAAAGAAAAAAAAAGAGTCTAAAAGAATTTGAATTATATGAGTTCATAGTCTTCAATGTGACTTAGCTCCCATAGATTTCTAGACAATTTCACTATCTTTATTTTCTCTTTTAATGGAGTAGCTTTTAAAACAAAGAAGTTGATGAGAGAGCTACCCAAACATTCAGGGCGGAACTAGAAATTTTTTTTAAGGGGGGCCAAAAATTAGTAAGATGAATCAATAAAAATTATAGTTTACTTAATTATATATATTATCAAATATTAATATGCTTATATAGTAATTCATAAATGATAAAACATTTTAAGGAGTTAAAAATAGTTTAGGAGATTATATAATTTGTATATAAAACATAAATGCTCATAGAAAGGAAACGAATTTAGGTATTGATTATATTTAAGATGGAAGATATAGTTAGGATTTAGGGGGTCAAAATACAATATCACCATTAATTTTCACTCCAAATTTCATACCATGAATGAAGTTTTTGCCAATTTGTGGGGCCATGGCCCCTGCTGCCCCTCCTTCCCTCCGCCCCTGCAAATATTGATACGTGAACTTGTTATGTCACGTCACTTCAGCACCAGACTACATCACTAAAAAAATTTCAAACAATGATGATTTAATTATCTAAAATAGAAGTTACTTAATTTGTCATTTCTTTTTACAATTTGAGAAGGGTAAGAATGGGATTAAACCATCATAATTCTGTATATGTAATAGTAATAGTAATAGTACTGTTGTGGGCAAACGGAAAATTAAACAGCAGAAATTTAAAAAAAAAAATTACATAAAAGATCTACATAGTTCGGTCAAGGTGACTTACGTCCACGTACAAGGAGATATTTTTATTTCTTTGAGAAAAACATTACAACAGCTATTATACAATAAACCCTAAGGGTCCGTTTAGTAGGAAGGAAAGAAAGGGGTGAGGAAGGAAATTTGCTCAATTCAATGGTTGTGATGCACAACCATACATGCTACTTTGTAGCTCAACCCTTGGATGGATGAAATTTCCTTCCTTACCCTTTTCCTTCCTTCCTATCAAACGGACCCTAAATATAACTAAGATACAATAATCAGACTTTACCATACCGCGAGAACCATAACTCTATTAAAAATCTCATTCGGATCGTGCTTCTAATATTTCGGTCATCAGCTTGGGTCGTTCACTTTAACAAATAGTTTCAGAGGATTATATATATTGTTATTCTCTTCAAATAAGATTGTGGTTTAAGATATTAAACTCCCTTTTTTGTACTGCTGTCATATTGTACACAAAAATAATAACGAGGAATTGTTTTCATTTTTTAGTGGAGTTGAACTTGGAGGCCTTATCATTTCCATTAATTTTGAGTGAAGTTCAAGAATTTGGATGCAGAGTCATTGGATTGGAGAATAGGGACCGGAAGCTGTAACCTGTAAGAGTTAAATGATGAAAATGATAAACGCTTGGCAGTTGAGAGATGGGTCAGTTTTATTTCTAAAATTATACTACTACTATAATATTAATTAATTAATATTGGAGCATTAAATTTGACAAGATTATAATATGAATGAAACACGATGATATAAATTTGCATGCACTGGAGTCTATGGTCCACTTTCCCACTTGCACATGGCTACTTAATTTCTTTGACAGTTAACCTGCATGCATGGATTTGAGGTAATCACTCAGAAAACTCAGTTGCCCTGCTCTTGGGTAAAATTAAAATAGACAATAGCCTATAAATATAAATATTTTTTGAGATTTTCATTTGGGATTCAATTCAATTCCCAAGTTGATTTAACATTCTATATATATGACAGTGTTATATCGTAGTAAAGCGGCTTTGGGTAAATCTTATTTATATCGTAGTAAAGCGGCTTTGGGTAAATCTTATTAAAAAATTCTTCTAACATAATTGGAAGGGTTGAAGAACATTATTATTGGGCAATACAATTGAGAGCTCGTCATATATATCCCGAGATGTTGTGATCTCTTGCTAATATATAATTTTGCCTGGAGTTTCTAGTTACAGATTTTCTAATTATTCTTGTGATGATCATTTGCTCCGTACGTCTTTGCTCGAACTCTTTCGTCTCTCACATGATCTTAAAAAATTACTTAATGGCTTAATAGATAAAATTGGCCCTCAAACTTATAAAAAATGACGATTTGGTTCCTAAATTTTTTAATTTTGTCAATTTAACCCTACAATTTATAATTTTGGGAAAATCGGCCCTTAATTCGTTGGAAGACCAACTTCCATCGGATTTTAAATTTCAAAAAGTTTCACGAAATTCCACTATAAGGATTTGGACGGAGTAGTCGGTCTTCTATATAGTTTTAGTAGGCCAATTTGTCCCAAATTGCAAATTCAAAGGTTAAACTGACAAAAATGGTTTGTTTAGTACTCGTTGGTCTTTGATCATAATTATCTCATCATGTTTGTTAGGCATAATCCAACAATTTGTCGAACTAGATTCCACGTAGATCGAGGTCCATGCCGAGCGCCTTTGCCGAGCCAAAGCATAGCATTTATCAAGGAGAATGGCCTCATATCGAGCGGGAACTAATTGCCGAGCATGAAGGCCCTACATGTATCTAAACCTTTTAGTATAATACACCAACATATTGATCTGATAGTTCACACATATGGTTTCTTCAATTACCTATACGAAAAAAATTTTTGGCTACATAAACCAACCATATGTATCTCTCTCATTCTTACACATCGCAACACACGAACAACGTTAACCTGTACTCTCCACGTTGTTTTATTTGCTCTATTCCTTGCGCCGGAAACTTATTTGAATAGTAATGACTAGCCCATCACTCCTTTTGCCCTAGTGATCTTGCAATCCTTATAAGGTAGCTTCGAGAGCTGGCGGAGGAGCCACCTTGTGTTTGCCTCAAGAAGTCCAAACAATATTCTTCAAATTGTATAATGAATAAAAAATCAAAAGGATTTAATAATTTGACAAAGAAATATATTATGGTGTTAAATTAATCTAGTGGTCTTGGGATGAATTTTTAATTTTGAGGAATGTATCTTAATAAACTGATCAATATTTAATTTCTTTACCTAATATTTTGGTTTATGAATTTTTTTTTGAATTATATTTTGGTTTATGAATTGAATGTGCTATATATCATTGTATTAATTGCATGGAAAGAATTTGTAAAAAAATTAAAGAATTAAATTATTACTATATTATATATATACTATATATTATTTTTAGTGACAATAGAAATTACTTAAAGGTCAAATTGAGGATTAATGTGGTATCTCCTTTTGGCTTTTTTTGGTCTTTTCTCACTTTTCGGGTGACCTAAAAGCCCCTCAATAAATTTTTTGCTTTCCTTTTCCTGCTGCCCTTTTTTGTAATTTACTATTTTTATATTTATGATTAAGTGTGTTTTAATTACATATTAATTGTGTGTGGATATTAGGATTTACTGGTTCGACTCCTTTGCCGGAATTCCAAAAGATTGGTGCTATAAATGTATCTCCAATAATGGTTGATTCATGGGTAAATTATTGTCGACATTCCAGTTCTGTTTTCCTTTCGTCTTCATTCTATTTGGAGTATTGCTACATGACCCTCCAACTTGTCCCTCCAATTTGTCCCCCCTGACGTGTCATCAGAAATCTTACCATAATTTCTAAAATCCTATTCAATAATAGCCTAAAATCAAGGGATTTACCCTCAAACTCTCCATATTTATAACTAGGGGCTAAACTCGAATTTAATTTCTTACCTTAATTATTAGGGGGGCTAAACCTGGATTTAATTTATTTCCTTAATTATTAGGAGGGTCAAGTTGGAGGGACAAATTGGAGGGTCAAAAAGAATTATCCAGAATTTAGGTGGGTTTTCTTTCCTAACATTTCTCTGAATTGGTTTCACCTGGACTCCGTTCTGTTTCCTAAAATTTCCAGGTGGACGTTGATAAGATCCTTCCATTTAATTTAGAAGCGTCTTAGGATGACATAGCCTGAAGTGGTGAGATTTCACTTCTCACCGCAACATTTTGAGGTAAATCTGGATTAATTTGTTGATTATATTATTTGATACTTAAATTTAACATTTCCTTATTCCTATTTTATTTTACAAAAAAATTATTTTTTTATTTAATATTCAATTTCCTTCTTATTAAGGTTTCTATTAGTTACTTATGTTTGGTATATTTCCACCTTTCCAAAAGCACAGTTAGCCAATGCTGAGTACAATCATTTTGTAATGCATTGTGTAAATTACATATGCTCCTGCAAATGCTCTCAACTAATTTAGTTTTCCTACGACAACTATACATACTCATTGACTACAAAAAATTAGGTTTTCCTTATGCAGAAGCCATTCCACCTAACCGAATTCATTAATTTAACAATTGCAATCAAGATTAAAAAATTACCGCAGCGTACTATGGATTTTTAAATAATCAGCATACATTTCAAGCTTCAATTAATATTAGGTTTATTTTGATGAATTACCTAGAGATGGAGGAGTAGAATATTAGCTTTATTTTGATGAATTACCATTGAGATGGAGTATAATATTAGCTTTATTTTGATGAATTACCTAGAGATGAAGTAGAATTTAGGTAATACTCTTTTAGAATGAAAGAGAAGCCATGTGTTTTGCTTTATATATGCGAATTATTTGTTTCGATGTATGAGTTTCTCCTAACTGATTAAATTACAACTAATGCAATATCTTCTTACTAACCGACTTAAACAACTACAAAAAAATAGCCCTAATAAGAAGATGACTGCAGCGCAAGCGCAGGCTGCTCTACTTGTTAGAATTATGTTGAAGTAAATTTTAAATTCAACATCAGATAGATATCATGAAACTAATTAGAAGTCAAAAAATTTAATTATTGAAATGTAACAAAATTACATTTGAAGCAAATTCCTTTAAAAAAATGTGCTGCATTTGTATTTGGAATATTTTTCAATCCTCGTTTTGACTTACATATCAAAATTGAAATTAAATATTATTAAATAGTCCAAAATGGTTTTCAAATATTATTTACTATTTACTATTATGTAATGAAAATGCGATTTCTTTAAAAAAAATTAAACTTTGATGAAAGTAGAACTTCTTTATATTATATATATATGCATCATTTCTATATGTTTCCTTCTACTTCTTTGTATTTTTTTTTACTTGACCAAAAATTTAGTTGAAGGCATTGAAATTTCCTGAGAGAGTGCAACATATAGTCGTTACGGTGACAAAGCATGCAGTGTAAGAATATTTAAGAATTCCTTCTGATAAAGGTTGTTCGAGTCATCAACTACTTCATCGAAATTATCATACATCTTACTCTCACCGAGGGAACTGTCGTATTCCTATCATCTACTCATTCAGTTTGTCCACATACTCATTTCTTGTTGACAAGATTGCACATGCTATGTGTTGAATTCTTGATATACAAATTTTGAAAATCTATCTCTGGCAAATCAAATTTCTTGATGTTTTTTGACATGCATGCTTTCAAGATAATAGGCAATGCTCTGTAATGTGCAAGCAATTTGTGTCTGGTCTGAACTGAGATTCCATACATTCTCTTATAATCCTCAAATATTGCATCGTAATAGGCATTCCATAGTTTCCTCACATTTGATAGTTCACAATGCACTAATAAAGTCGCGAATAGCCTTCTTAGTTCATTAGGCATTTGAAATGTTACTCCTTCAATCATGCACTCTGATATACTCTGAATTATCTAAAAACTTATTTATTTTGTGAGTAATTGGACTTTTAACGCCACTATCCAATCAATTCTAAGTCAAATTTTCCGTTTCTGAATAGATTATTATCTGTAAATTGACAATTGATTTAAGCAAGCACGACATGAACAATTATTCATGTAGTTGGGGCGAGAAAAATTCCTCAAAGCCATACGCAAGATTCTCTTTGTTTAAAAGGAAAAGGTAAATAAATGTTATGACGTCAAGTGGAATAAATAGCCACAGTTAAATTTTTTGATGATCATTTCAAAAAGCCTTTTACAACAATATTATTCTGCTAAAAAAAGATTAAAGATTCAAAACCCAAAAAAGAGCTAGTAGCCTAGTGTACTTTGAGTTTGTTTAATATTGTAAAATTAGAGCTATGTATTAGGAAGATGAAGATTTATAGTCATTTTGGATCAATTTGGAGAAACTACTGATTTTGTCTCATTTCGACCCAGTAGGCCCATTAGGCCTGTTTGAGTTCATGAAACCCAAATTGGCAAGCCAGATGTCTTGAAGTCTAAATCTGATATTCTTAGACCCAATTCATTACTGTGGAAGCCCAATCAGTACTTATGATGCAGTAATGATTAAGTTTTGATGCAGCATTATCAAATCATATTCGAAGGAGGACTTCACAAGAGCGGTTTTTGAAGAAAATTCATAATTTTTGATCCGGAACTCAGAAAAATGCAAATGAGGCACCGTCAAAAAGAGGGTTCCAAGATCTACAACTTTTAAGTTTAGCTCGAGACCTAATTCTGCAGTTCCTGTGGACGATTTTGCCCTTAAAATTTCTAGACAGAATTGATCTTCTCCTAAACCGGCTTGGAGAGCCAAATGTCTTGAAGTCTAAATCTGATATTCTTAAACCCAATTCATTAATATGGAAGCCCAAAGAAGGAGTTCAAGTCCAATCAGTAATTATGATGCAGTAATGATTCAGCCCTGATGCAGCATTGTTATATCATATTTAAAGAAGGACTTCACAAAAGCAGTTTTGGAAGAAAATTCATAACTTTTGATCTAGAGCTCAGAAAAATGCAAATGAGGTACCGTTGAAAAGAGGATTCTAAGATCTACAACTTTATGTTTACCTCGAGACCTAATTCTACCGTTACCGTAGACGATTTTGACGTTGAAATTTCTGGATATAATTGATCTTCTCCTAAACCGACTTGGAGAATGTTTTGGACGAAAATTCATATGCTAAAGATGATGTGGAGCATTCCTATTGGCCACGTTGGATCCTAATTAATGAGAATAATCTAAATTTCCTTTATTAAAATAATGGAATAATTAAAATATTTTTAATAATGGCAATTTAGAAATATATTTGAAAAAAGGGTACAATCGGAAAACATAAAGTTTCCCCTTATTCGTACTTTTATATATAGTACTAGTTTTAACTTTCACGTGCGTTGCACGTGGCCCAACATGTTTTGATTGAATATTTTTATGAAATTTTGATAACTATCCTATTAAATTTTGATAACTACGCTATGAAATTTTAATAATTACATATGAAATTATGATAAACTCCATATGAAACTTTGATAACCTAATTATGAAATTTTAATAAACCTTCCTATGAAATTTTGTAACCTTTCTATGATTTTTTATAACCTCAATGTGAGATTTTGTTAATCTTTCTTTAATTTTTTTGATACATTAGTATAAAATTTCGACAATCTCTCTTTAAAATTATATATCATTATTAGCTGATTGAGCTCCTTTATTTAGTATTATATAAATCAATTATATTAAGCTCTTCCATTTGCAGATCGAGCTCGTTCGTTCAGTCGTACAAACATATATAATTCATATTGAACTCCTCCCTTTAATAGTATATACATATACATATTCGAATTGAGCTCCTCTACTCGGTAGTAAATAGAGCACGTTATCAAACGGAGTTCCTCCATTCAACATTCCTTCGCATAGTATATTATCAATTTGAGCTCCATTCATTTAACATTACTCCAAATGCTACATTATTAGTTTGAATGCTCTCATGTTCACCAACCTTCTATGGAGCATATTGTTTATTTGAGCTCTTTCGTTCAATATTTCTCCACGGAGTACATTATCAGCTCGAGTTCTCCTATCCACCATCATTCCTAGAGTGCACTCCCCTACTCAATCCTAAAAAAATTGAGCACTCCCCTTTTCGGCATTCATGGAAAATCTCTAATTCAGCTCACATAGGACCATATAGTTCGACAAAGGGGCGCATTACCAAATCGAACATTCTATGACTCAACACTTTCCACATGGAGTATACATCCAGATCGAATACCCTTGCGTTCGACACTATCTAGTTATGTGGCCGATAAGCTTGTTTAGCTTAGATTGTCCCAACTTGCC